>CM074727.1:19703314-19827160 GCA_037306005.1 Rhinophrynus dorsalis | reverse complement strand
TTAAGGGGTTAATTATTACTAATCCTTATATTAAAGTAATATTAAAAATAAATATATTGCCCCCAGTGTCATCCTTTATGGTTTGAGAGATGATCGCTCCTAAAGTTGCCCTCTCCCTCCCCCTTCCCCGAAGTCAGCGTTGTAGCTGACTGAAGGGAAATCCGGCCTAACGATCATCAGGTGTCTCTGCAGCAGAGCCGCAATCGCATTAATAAAGAAAAATATTTCACTAAAACGGTCTTCTACGTGTGCTTGCAAACCAAGCACACGTAGAAGACTGTTTTAGTGAAATATTTCTTTTTTATTAACGCGATCTTGGCTCTGCTGCAGAACCGCCTGAAAGTCATACGACTCTGTTCCCTGCAGTCAGCTAGAACGCTGACTACGGGGAAGGGGGAGGGAGAGGGCAACTTTAGGAGCGATTATCTCTCAAACCATAAAGGTCTGAGAGGTGACACTGGGGGTAATACATTTATTTTAATATCACTTTAATATAGGGATTAGTAATAAGTAAGTATTACTATCCCTTTAAATGAAAACAACTAAAATATTAATAGAGCTACACGATTGCTATATGGATGACACCTGCCCAGGCAAGTCCCTCTGTTAAACAAATTTAATTTGAGTCTCAAGTGTATAATTACAGGAATTGTTACACACAATATGTTTGTTTTTGTTATTCTGATTATAAGACCTAAATATGAACACATATTTATGTATTTGTACTCCTCTGTTTATCCTGCTTGTTGATTTTAAATATTTAGCATAATGAGCAGGTACTGTGTGATGGGAGCAGTCTGGGAGATGGAGATACAGGAGCGATATCGGTGTCAGACAGACACTTTTATGGGGTTGTAGTAGCTCACTGTTACAGAGGTAATTGGTCCACTCTATTAGTTACTGCAATAAGATGCAATTGGGGCAGTAAAGGTAGAGCTTGGGTTATTAAGACACACAGGAGAGGGTGTACTAAGGTACACAGGATATGAGTTAATAGGACAAACTGTTAGGGGGGGTTAATAAACAATTAAGAATATGGTTTTACCATAGTAACACGGCACAGGGCAATAATGCAAGGGTGCTTAACCCTTTGAAGACCAGAGTGTGCAATGCGTTGCAAAGCATTGCTTGCTCACCTTTATGTTCCTTAAAAGCTTAACCCTTTGAGTGCCAGAGGGGTAGGCAACACATTGCAATAAATTGAAAACACTGGACTAGGGCCTGATGAAGGTCTGTGCATATACTGAAACGTATGTGTGTGTGTGTGTGTGTGTGTGCCATACCTCCCAAGGATCCCTGTTTAGGAGATATTAGGGGTCCACACCTCACAAGTGTCCCTCTTTAGGAGATATTAGGGGTCCATACCTCCCAAGTGTCTCTCTTTAGGAGATATTAGGGTACATACCTCCCAAGTGTCCCTCTTTAGGAGATATTAGGGGTCCGTACCTCCCAAGTGTTCCTCTTTAGAAGATATTAGGGGTCTGTACCTCCCAAGTGTCCCTCTTTAGGAGATATTAGGGGTCCATACCTCCCTAGTGTCCCTCTTTAGGAGATAATTAGGGGTCCATTCCTCCCAAGGGTCCCTCTTTAGGAGATATTAGAGGTCCATACCTCCCAAGTGTCCCTGTTTAGGAGATATTAGGGGTCTGTACTCCCAAGTGTCCCTTTTTAGGAGATATTAGGGTCTGTACCTCCCAAGTGTCCTCTTTAGGAGATATTAGAGGTCCATTCCTCCCAAGGGTCCCTCTTTAGGAGATATTAGAGGTCCATACCTCCCAAGTGTCCCTCTTTAGGAGATATTAGGGGTCTGTACCTCCCAAGTGTCCCTCTTTAGGAGATATTAGGGTTCCATACCTCCCAAGTGTCCCTCTTTAGGAGATAGTAGGATCCATACCTCCCAAGTGTCCCTCTTTAGGAGATATTAAGGGTCCATTCCTCCCACATGTCCCTCTTTAGGAGATATTGGGGATCCATACCTCCCAAGTGTCCCTCTGCAATCATAAATATATATATATAATATGTGTATGTGTACATGTATATCACAGAGCACTGGAGATTTCTCTAAAATTCAAGGGCTTTAAAAGCTCCATTTTAATCAACAGGGATTTGTATCTGTCCCTTGTGGTGCAGCTGGTTTGCCCCCAAATTATTCCCCTTTACTTTTGAATATACAGAGTTCATCATGGGATCAATTTGAGATCATCGGGGAGGGGGGGGGTCACTTATCAGACCCCCCAGTTCTGCTCTGTCAGAGGCTCACAGTGCAGTTTCACCTTCCAGAGGAGCAGACCTGCTATGTGTTAGTTGCCCTTTAGGCAAGCCCCTCCCACTGTAGTAAAGTGGAGGTATTGGACGTCAGCCTGTGGTCCAGCACTGCTGTATCTCTGCACATAGCCACCCTCAGAGCGCAGGCATGTCTGGGCAGGCAGAGCTGGCCCAGCTCGTGTGACCAGGGTGCAGCTCTTGTGGACTTAACCCCTGCACGCCCAGGACAGTGTATCAAATCTATAACAATGGCTATGAGACAGCTGATACTGCTGTGCACCCTTTCACTACCAGAGAGCCCTGCAATGCTTCTACCACTTTCTTCTGCCACAAAATTCAAAATATACAAAATGGGTGAAGGAAGCAGTGCCAAAGAAGACAAATGCTTGTCTACTTAAAGGCAGCTCCTATATGAATCGTGCCTGATCAGCCAGGCAGACCTGCCAGCAGGGGTGTCCACACAAATTTTATAATATGACCCCACAGACCAGGCTGCCTAGTACCTATGTTTATATGGAGGGGGCAAGTATAGGGGGGTACTTTGCCCTCCCCTTCCGGATGCCCATGCCTACCAGTAAAGCCAGAGGGAATTGTGAGGTTTGGTGGACCAACGGGCGAGAACAACAACGGTCTAAAAAGGTCCCATGAGCAGAGACTGAACTGGAAGACGCAAGTCTCACAGCCCAGTCTCTTGTCTTGGCCGATGCTCTTCCATGGGTCCATACCTCCCAAGTGTCCCTCTTTAGGAGATATTAGGGGTCTGTACCTCCCAAGTGTCCCTCTTTAGGAGATATTAGGGGTCCGTACCTCCCAAGTGTCCCTCTTTAGGAGATATTAGGGGTCCGTACCTCCCAAGTGTCCCTCTTTAGGAGATATTAGGGGTCCGTACCTCCCAAGTGTCCCTCTTTAGGAGATATTAGGGGTCCATACCTCCCAAGTGTCCCTCTTTAGAAGATATTAGGGTCCATACCTCCCAAGTATCCCTCTTTAGGAGATATTAGGGGTCCATACCTCCCAAGTGTCCCTCTTTAGGAGATATTAGGTGTCCATACCTCCCAAGTGTCCCTCTTTAGGAGATATTAGGGTCGATACCTCCCAAGTGTCCCTCTTTAGGAGATATTAGGGGTCCATACCTCCCAAGTGCCCCTCTTTAGGAGATATTAAGGGTCTTTACCTCCCAAGTGTCTCTCTTTATGAGATATTGCTCATTCTCTGTCTCTCCTTGTCTTTCACTCACTCTCTTTTTCTATCTTTCTATCTCTAACTTTCTCTCTCCCTTTATCTAACTTTCTCTCATTCTCCCTCACTTTCTTTTCTCTCCCCCCCTATCTCGCTTCTTCCTTACCCGTCCCTTCCTTTCACAGTACACAGAGTTCTTCTCCCTGAATAGCTTCTCAATATGCAGTAGACTGCAGGCACAGAACACATGAGAAGTTCCCATTGTCTGAGACTCTCCCCCTCAAATACCTCCTCTGATCAGTAGCCCAGGCACAGGCCCTCTTTCATTAACCCCTTCAGTGCCAGAGGCTCGGGCCATTTTCTGAACCCAGCAGGCCAGACACTTTTTCAACATTTTTGCTATCCTTCCGTTTAGGCTTGATTTCCTCTGGGGATTTTTAGTTACATATGGAAAACTATATATTGTTTTTTTCAGAACGAATTGAGCTTTCTTGTGATACCTTACATGAAGAGAATTTTACATCGTGCAAAAAGCTATGATGTCATAATGACAAAAAAAAGTGAAAATTTACTCATTTTGCTAAAATCACATACTATGTATCAAAAACATTTACCTTGATTGAAAAAGTTTCAATTATTTGAAAAAGCCTCGAGTCCCCCGAGTAAAAAAATACCAAATTTGTATAGTTTTACCTACGTCCATGGCTAGCGTAGAGCCCTAATCACCAGCAGCGCAAAATGACATTTTCAACTTTATAAACTAATATGCGCATTCTAGGGTTTTTGTGGTAAAACTACCCTAAAACAGTGGAATAACTATATAAAACTATATATTTCTGGAAAGTAGACAACCTGCTGCATCTAATGAGGGGTGATTTTCCTTGTTACCCCAAGCCTGGTGTGCACAAATGCCTCCAGAAGATGGATCTAATGAAAAAAAAAGGCATTTTCTTACATTTCTGCCCCTTCAAATGAACTAAAATGTGTGAAAACCATGGCATTTCCAACTGTATTCATTAGCTAGTGCTATTAGGAGAAAAATAACACCCCATTGGTATGAGTTCACCTACCTCAGGGGGCGCTACAAGTACAAAACTACACCTATTGCAACCTCTAATTTTTCTAACATTTTCTCAAACATTACCTGTCTGTACAAAAATGGTTATAACAAATACAGAAGTGAAGAAAGGGTACACAAACCATACCATTTTGAAAAGAAGACACCCTGCCGCATCTAATGATGGGTGACTTGCCTTGTTACCCCAAGCCTGGAGTGCACAAATGTCTCCAGAAGGTGGCGCTAATGAAAAAAAAAGGCATTTTCTTACTTTTCTGCCCCTTCAAATGTACTGAAATGTGTGCAAACCATGGTATTTCCAACTGTATTCATTAGCTAGTGCTCTTAGGAGAAAAATGACACCCCATTGGTATGAGTTTAACTACCTCAGGGGGCGCTAGAAGTGCAAAACGACACCCACTACAACTTCAAATTTTTCTAACATTTTCTCAAACATTACTTGTCTGTACACAAATGGTTACAACAACTACAGAAGTGAAGAAAGGGTACACAAACCATACCATTTTGAAAAGAAGACACCCTGCCGCATCTAATGATGGGTGACTTGCCTTGTTACCCCAAGCCTGGAGTGCACAAATGCCTCCAGAAGGTGGCGCTAATGAAAAAAAAGGCATTTTCTTACATTTCTGCCCCTTCAAATGTACTGAAATGTGTGCAAACCATGGTATTTCCAACTGTATTCATTAGCTAGTGCTCTTAGGAGAAAAATGACACCCCATTGGTATGAGTTTAACTACCTCAGGGGGTGCTAGAAGTGCAAAACGACACCCACTACAACTTCAAATTTTTCTAACATTTTCTCAAACATTACTTGTCTGTACACAAATGGTTATAACAACTACAGAAGTGAAGAAAGGGTACACAAACCATACCATTTTGAAAAGAAGACACCCTGCCGCATCTAATGATGGGTGACTTGCCTTGTTACCCCAAGCCTGGAGTGCACAAATGCCTCCAGAAGGTGGCGCTAATGAATAAAAAAGGCATTTTCTTACATTTCTGCCCCTTCAAATGTACTGAAATATGTGCAAACCATGGTATTTCCAACTGTATTCATTAGCTAGTGCTCTTAGGAGAAAAATGACACCCCATTGGTACGAGTTTAACTACCTCAGGGGGCGCTAGAAGTGCAAAACGACACCCACTACAACTTCACATTTTTCTAACATTTTCTCAAACATTACTTGTCTGTACACAAATGGTTATAACAACTACAGAAGTGAAGAAAGGGTACACACACCATACCATTTTGAAAAGAAGACACCCTGCCGCATCTAATGATGGGTGACTTGCCTTGTTACCCCAAGCCTGGAGTGCACAAATGCCTCCAGAAGGTGGCGCTAATGAAAAAAAAAGGCATTTTCTTACATTTCTGCCCCTTCAAATGTACTGAAATATGTGCAAACCATGGTATTTCCAACTGTATTCATTAGCTAGTGCTCTTAGGAGAAAAATGACACCCCATTGGTACGAGTTTAACTACCTCAGGGGGCGCTAGAAGTGCAAAACGACACCCACTACAACTTCACATTTTTCTAACATTTTCTCAAACATTACTTGTCTGTACACAAATGGTTATAACAACTACAGAAGTGAAGAAAGGGTACACAAACCATACCATTTTGAAAAGAAGACACCCTGCCGCATCTAATGATGGGTGACTTGCCTTGTTACCCCAAGCCTGGAGTGCACAAATGCCTCCAGAAGGTGGCGCTAATGAAAAAAAAAAGGCATTTTCTTACATTTCTGCCCCTTCAAATGTACTGAAATGTGTGCAAACCATGGTATTTCCAACTGTATTCATTAGCTAGTGCTCTTAGGAGAAAAATGACACCCCACTGGAATGAGTCGACCTACCTTAGGGGTGCCAGAAGCACATAACTACACCTACCTGTTTGCTTCTTCGAAAATGGCTGCTTGTACTAAAATGTCCATAACTGTTAGAGACATGAAGGAAAGGTATAAAAGGTATACCATTTTGGAAAGTAGACATTCTCCCGCATCAAATGAGGGGTCACTTGCCTTTCTACCCCCTGGGCTGAAGTGCACAAATATTTCCAAAAGGTGGCGCTATGGGAATAAATACAGGTTTTTTTACATTTCCACCACTTCAAAGATACTAAAATCTTTGAAAACCATAACATTTCCTGCTGTATTCAGTACTTGCTACCATCATGAGAAAAATGGTAGCCCATTTGTGTGGGTTAACATACAATATGTGGGTGCTAGGAACACGAACGTAAATCTGACACTTTTGTTTTTTAAATTATCTGCTTGCACTAAAATGGTTATAACCATAATAGATATGCAGGAAAGGTAGAGAAACAATGCCATTTTGAAAAGAAAACAACCTGCCGCATCTAATGAGGGGTCACTTGCCTTCTTACCCAAAGGCTGGTATGCACAAATGCTTCCAGGAGGTGGCGCTAATGAAAAAAAATGCTTTTTTTTACATTTCTGCCCCTTTAAATGTATGGAGCTCTGTGAAAACCATGGAATTTTCAACTGCATTTGTTTGCTAGTGCTCTTAGGAGTCAAACGACACCCCATTGATATGAGTTGAACTACCTTAGGGGGTGCTAGAAGTAGAAAACTACACCTACTACAACCTCTGATGTTTCTAACATTTTCTCAAACCTGACTTGCCTGTATAAAAATGGCTATAACACCTTCAGAATTGAAGAAAAGGTAGATAAACCATACCATTTTGGAAAGAAGACAACCTGCCGCATCTAATAAGGGGTCACTTGCCTTTGTACCCCTAAGTTATTTGGAACAACTATTTCCAGAATGTGGTGCTACAGGAAAGAAAAACAAACATTTGTTTTACACATCAGTCACTTCAAAGATACTAAAATGGTTCAATGGCGTGGGATTTCCTAGGAGGACTTCTTGCCAGCCAAAAAAAAATGGTACCCCACTGCTCTGGGTTCACATACCAATTTACGCTACAAGAGCGTAGCTACCAGTGAAACAGAAATGGGAAAACAAACAGTGTATGTGTGATTTTATGGCTAACAGATGAAAGAAGCTAGGACGTCAGCCGGTGTATGTGCGGACCTGTGACTACAAGTCTAACAAAATGTGTGAGAGGGTGAGGGATTAGGCAGTGTGTGTGGGTATGAGCAGAGGAGCAAGGATGGTGGTGATGGTGGGGCAGTGTCTGATAGTGTGTATGGGAGATCTCTGACTACCATTGTGCACTGTATGTCCCCTCATACAAAGCACTGCGTTGGACCCCCTTCCTGTTGCACGTGCATTTTTTGGGGCTTTTTCCCCCAATATTTTTGTGTAGACCTCGTTGGGGGCATCAGAACCCATACAATGAGGTCTAAATAAAAAATAAAGGGGGAAAAAATCCTTTATGTGCCACAGGGGTGTCCAGCACACAAAGGGTTAATTTTTTTTAATCGTTACTTTGTATTCAGATGGCCACCAAACAAGCTCTGATCACAAAGTAATGATAAAAAGTCCTGTGTGTACCACAGGAAGGGGGTCTGCATTGAACCCCCCCTCCCAGTGGCACACACATGGTTAATTTTTTATTTAATTTTTTTTATTATATACCTCATTGAGGGGCATCAGGACCCCCTGATCCCTCCCCAATGAGGTCTTAGTAAAAAAAATATATATGTCCACAAACAGAGTGACCCTGTGAGTGCCACAGGGGTCTGCAGCGCATTGCAAAGCAATGCACTGGATCCTTGTGGCACTCAGAGGGTTAATTTTTTTTTTATCATTACTTGGTAATCAGAGCTTGTTGGGGGGCCATCAGGACCAATCATGATGGCCCCCCAACAATCTCTGATAACGAAGTAATGATAAATGCCCTGTGTGTGCCGCAGAAGGGGGGCTGCATTGGCCCCCCCTTGTGGCACACACAGGGTTAATTTTTTTTTCTTTACATTTTTTTTATTATGGACCTCATTGGTGGGTATCAGGACCCCTCTGATTCCCCCCAATGAGGTCTTAAAAAAAAAAAAAATAAAAGGAATCAAAATAAATGTCCCTGTGAGTGCCACATGGGTCTCCAGGGCATTGCAAAGCAATGCACTGGATCCTTGTGGCACTCAGAGGGTTAATTTTTTTTTTATCATTACTTGGTAATCAGAGCTTGTTGGGGGGCCATCAGGACCAATCATGATGGCCCCCCAACAATCTCTGATAACGAAGTAATGATAAATGCCCTGTGTGTGCCGCAGAAGGGGGGCTGCATTGGCCCCCCTTGTGGCACACACAGGGTTAATTTTTTTTTCTTTACATTTTTTTTTATTATGGACCTCATTGGTGGGTATCAGGACCCCTCTGATTCCCCCAATGAGGTCTTAAAAAAAAAAAAAATAAAAGGAATCAAAATAAATGTCCCTGTGAGTGCCACATGGGTCTCCAGGGCATTGCAAAGCAATGCATTGGACCCTTCTGGCACTCAGAGGGTTAATTTTTTTTTTTATTATTACTTTGTAATCAGAGCTTGTTGGGGGGCCATCAGGACCAATCCTGATGGCCCCCCAACAATCTCTAGTAACAAAGTAATGATAGAAGCCCTGTGTGTGCCACAGGAGGGGGGGGGTGCATTGGACCCCCCCTGTGGCACACACAGGGTTAAAAAATTTTTTTTTTTTTTTTTTTTTTTAATAATAGACCTCATTGAGGGGCATCAGGATCCCCCCTGATCCCCCCCATGAGGTCTTTAAAAAAAAAAAAAAAAAAAAAACCCAAAAAATGACCCTGTGAGTGCTACAAGGGTCTCCAGCACATTGCAAAGCAATGTGCTGGGGACCACTGCGGCACTCACAGGGTTAGTTTTTTTTTTTTATTATTTTTTTTTTTTTTTTAATATATTCAGACCTCGTGGGGGACATCAGGACCCCTCCTGGTGTCCCCCAAGTAATTGATCTCCCAGCCGATAGGCTGGGAGACCAATTTGGCGACTGCAGGAGAGCAGAAGCTCTCCTGCCTTTCACTCCTACCACCGGTAGGAGTGAATGGGACCGGGGAAACTTCCCCAACGTCATCAGTGACATGTCACTGATGACGTTGGGAGGCTTCCCCCGGTCCCGCCCACTCCTACCCGGAAGTTCGGGTAGGAGAGAAGGAAGAGGAGAAGCTGCGCTTCAGCTGCGCTTCTCCTCTTCTTTTATTGATCTCCCAGCGCGATCGGCTGGGAGATCAATAACAGGGGGGACATGAGGAGTGATCCTCATGTCCCCCCACGATTGCCCAGCTATTTTTTTTTTTAAAATGCGGCCACTGCATGCCGGTTATACCGGCTCATGCAGTGACCGCATTTTAGTGGGTACATCGTACGAGCTTGGCACAGCGGGTACAGCTGTCCAAACTCGTACAATGTACCCACTTGGCACTCAAAGGGTTAAGCTAAAGAGGTGCAATTCTGGAGCAAAACAACTGCACCACAGGGTTGAAATGAAAATGCTGTAAATACATGTTTCATCTAGTAATGTTTTATTATGAATCACAAAAAAGCAGCTCAGATTAATCGTCATAGTATGTGGGCCATGGAGAGTGTTAGTTCAATACTGTCAGAGTTGTAGTTCAAGAGTAACTGAATGATAAAGTATCCCCCTCCCGCCCCTTTTACTGATGTAAAACTACTCACCTCAGAGCAGCAAGACTGTCTGGATGAATCACAGAGAGGGACAATCTTCAGTGAGCATAAGGGAAAACCTGTCAAGTGGGGTAGGGTTTCCCGTATGCTCACAGTAAGAAGATTGTCCATTGCTGTGATGTGTCCAGTCAAGAGACCAGATTCCCATACCTGGGAACTCTACGGATTTGCCCCGGAGACTCTGGTTCTGTCAGAGCTTTACCGGGTCTCCGGGGCAGAGGCCAATTCCTCCGGATGTGGGGAGTTTCTATTGAAACTCTGCCACATCTGCTTTTACTCCTGCTGTTCCTCCTTCCCCAGCCTTCTGTGTGACACATTTAAGCCCTGCCCCCCCAACTCGCATCAAGCCCCGCCCCTTTTCAACGAGACTAGCGTCATTATTATCAACCCCTGCTGAACAGAAGACTTCCCTCCGGGTAGCCCTCAATTGGATGTTCCCAGGTATGCAGATTCCACATCTGAGGGGAGGCGGCTTACACTAGGTAAAAGGGGTGGGAGGGGGATACTTTATCATTCAGTTACTCTTGAACTACAACTCTGACAGTATTGAAATAACACTCTCCATGGCCCAAATACCATGAAGATTAATCGGAGCTGCTTTTATTGTGAAACGTAACTATCCCTTTAAAGTCCGTCTATCACTGGGATAGCGCCCCATTGGCATACATGGGAGCATAGGGTTTGACCCTTAAACCCAGGGTTTTGATTCATATCGCAGGGTCTCAGGGTGACGGACCCAATTCTCAGGGTTGAGAGCATTCAACGTTTTCTATTATATGATCTGTACCAATTAACTGCTTGTTTAGTGTCTAAATGGGTGTCACCTCCAGGTTAGAGGAGGCAGGGGCATGTTTTGGGGAATTTTATCAACGACTATTTCAAAGATCTCAGAGTTAGTTCAATTTGAAAGTTCCCAGGTGTGTGTCCATTGGCAGATGGGCCTCCCACCAGGAGCTGATCTGACAATGAAGCTGAGGTTGCATTGTGAATCCAGGGGGATCGATGGAAGAACAGAAGGAGGGCTCTGAAAAAAATCACCCCTGGTGCTCTTTTGCTGATCCTGTAAGAAGAGACTTAAGTCTTTCATTTTAGTCTCATTGGGCTGAGCACAGTCCACATAGCATACCTCCCAAGTGTCCCTTTTTAGGAGGTACAGTCCCTCTTTTAGACCCAAATCCCTCTGTCCCTCTTTCCCACCCTCATGTCCCTCTTTTTAGGAGATTAGACTGTGTGGTGTGTATATACGTGTATCATACTGCTCCACAGCCATAAAACTCACATTAATGTTTGTTTAAACATCAGTAAATGTGTTTATGAATTAGTCTGTATAAATAAAATACTTTGGTCTTGTTATAAGTCATTTATTAGGATGCAAAAGGAGGTGTCACTAGGTGATGAAATAGCCTAAAAATTCTCGGTTATGCCCCACGCACCAGCCACTCCCCCAGTAATACCCCCTAAAACACAAGTGTCCCTCTTTGGCAATTTGAAATGTTGGGAGGTATGACATAGAGCCTCTTCTTCTATTCCGAAAGCCAGACACAGAGAGTCTACGTGGCCTGTGTTCACAACCCTCACTCTGTTGCTGAGCAGGGTCTGATTTCCCAATAGGCAGGATAGGCAGCTGCCTAGAGATCCAAATGTTGAGGGGAGGTGCCATAGGTGAGCTGGCCACACCCACATTCTGGAATGTGGGTGTGGCCAGGGCAATCTCAACACCCCTCAATCTCAACAGGCTATTATTTAACCCTGTGGATAATTGATAGATCGCCAATGCATTGGAGAGCATTGTTTTTTTGTCTCTTCTTCTTATAGGACAGAGATACTTTCTGTGCCAAGAAACAGTGGATGGGACTTGGGCGGGATCATGTGAGGAGTGGGGGTGTGGTCATGGGTGGTGCTAAGTGTACCTAGAGTGTCATATCTAGGGGCTCTTGGAATGTAAATCCGGCTCTGTGGCTGAGGGCCACATATATTCATCTGATGGGGTCAGTTTTCTTCTTACCAGAGCTGCACCGTGTCTGTCTTATTTAAACATGACCATTTTGAAGTAATGCGTTGTACATCTTTCAGGTCCTTTAAAGGGATAGTAATGTTTCATTATAAAAGCAGCTCTAATTAATCATCATAGTGTTTGGACTTTGGAGAGTGTAATTTCAATTCTGTCAGAGTTGTAGTTCAAGAGTAATTCAATGATAAAGTATCCCCCTCCCCCCCTTTTACTGATGTAACACTGCTCAGCCAGAGCAGAAGGGAGGTGACCAGGTAGACTGCAGAGAGGGACAATCTTCAATTAAGATAAGGGAAAAACCTGAAAAACTTGTCATGGGGGGGCAGGGCTTTCATTGTTCTCATAGGAAAAAGATTGTCCCCTTCTGTTATCTGTCTGGTCTATGGACTGCATTCCACATCTGAGAAGAGATGGCTTACACTAGGTAAAAGGGACGGGAGGGGGAAACTTTGCTTGTGAATATCTCTCAAAATATAAAGGTTTGAGAGATAAGACATATCGTTCTTCATGTTTTTTTAATGCCTACAAAATAAAATAAAGATAAAATGAAGTATTACTATCCCTTTAAGGTTTAAACCCAAACCACACATAGATATATGATGCACTGCACTCCTTAGCCCTGTGTCAACGCAGGGATTAATCTGTGAATACAGCCCATAGCTTCCTTACTCAGCTTCTCACCATTATGATGCTGTGTAAACACATTTGACTGGGAGAGGCTGGTGGGGAGTCTGTTTTCAAATCGCATTTATTGGCATCTTGGAAGCTGTTAATTATTTACTCGCAAATCCTTTTATCTTCTGGCTCTTGTTAGGAAACTTCTCGTGGAGTTTGGAACTCTCAAGCAGTAAACGTGGCTACAGATTTGAGTTTGAGGTTTTATTACTCTAAAGATAAAGGTAATAACGTCTCCAGTGATATCGCTTCTCCAGTTCCTATTTTATTCTATGGAGTCTATGTACTAAGATCTCCAATGCTGGAGAAATGTTGGTGCATTGTCTCCAACGAATAAGATAGGAACTGGAGAAGTGATATCACTGGAGAAGTCATCTCCACTTTATCACCTCTTTATCATGCCTTAGGGCCATACCCATACCTGGGAACTCTCCGGATTTGCCCCGGAGACTCTGGTTTTGACAGACCTTTACCGGGTCTCCGGGGCAGAAGCTGATTCCTCCGGATGTGGGGAGTTTCTATTGAAACTCTGCCCACATCTGCTGTTCCTCCTGATGTTCCTCCTTCCCCAGCCTTCTGTGTGACACCTTTAAGCCCTGCCCCCAACTAGCATCAAGCCCCACCCCTTTTTGACACGATTTGCGTCATTATTGTCATCCCCCTGCTGCACCAGAGGTCTCCCCCCTGGGCAGACCTAAATTGGAAGTTCCCAGGTATGGCCATACTTGGGAACTCTCCGATTTTGCTCTGGAGACTTCGGATTTCACAGTGAATTACCGGGTCTCCGGGGCAGTCTCTCAATCTCCGGGTGGGCAGAGCTTCAGTAGAAACTCTGACCACTTGTCCTCCATCCCGCCCTGGTTCCTCCCACTCCCCGCCCTCTTACCCTTCTTCAACATATATTCTGCCCTTTTTTTGTCCCGCCCCACTCACGACTAAGCCCCGTCCCTTTTATGACGCGAATCGCGTCATTTCCCTTCCCGATCAGCGCTGGCAGGGCTACCCTCTGGGTAGCCTTGCCTGTAAAGTTCCCAGGTACATACCTCTCAGCATTTCAGATTGTTAAAGAGGGACACTTGTGGTTTAAGGGGCATTGCTGGTGGGCGGGGAATTACAGAGAATTTAAGGCTATTTCGTAACCTATTGATACCTCCTTGTGTAACTTAAAAAGTGACTTATAGCAGGACCAAAGTGTTTTATTTACAAAGACTAATGTATAAACACATAAACTGATGTTTAAACAAACATTAATGTGAGATTTATTACTGTGGAGCAATGTGATACTTATATACACACCACGCAGTCTGATCTCCTAAAAAGAGGGACAACAGGGTGGGAAAGAGGGACACTTGGGAGGTATGCAGGTATGCTTACGGCATTACCCCGCTGGTATGTGAGATACAACTGCTTCTGAGAACTCCTCCATTTATGTGTAACCTCCTGCTATAACTCCTCCTATTGCTTCATATAACTCCTCCCTATGGCTTTGTTCACACAGAAGATTTAAGCAGCAAGGCAGCTGAAGCTGTCTCACAATCTCCAATGTCGCTGTATGAACAATCTGCATGATGGAACCACAGACTGATGCATGGAGCAGGCATGCTGTAATTTTCATGTGTTTGCCTTGAATGCATCAGCATTTCAGGATGAATGCTGATTTCCATATCATTGCTATAAACGCAGCATTATAAAAGCTGCAATTCGGTCAACCATTTAAACAGGATCTTTCACTTTATTGTAAACTTTATTGATCGGTTCTCTTAACCCCTTAACGACCGGCCGCGCAGGCACGCAGCGGTCACTAAAGGACCACAGAGCTTTTTTTTTTTTTTTTAAAGAATCCGGTTCCGGACTCCCCGAATGGTGTGCAGCCACGGGGGGAGCCTGGAATTCCATAACGGTCATAGTACATCATGGGTCATTAAGTCAGATTTACCCATGATGTACTATGACCGTCAAGGGGCAAGCTCTGTTTCCAATCTGTGTCTTTACTGTAAACTCTGTGGGTCTTTCCTCTTAACCCTTTGAGTGCCAGAGCAATGAGTTTGATTCCTCTCTGGCACTCTAAGGGTTAAAGACTGCAACCTCTGAGAGCCAGTTTCACCAGGATTCAGTCTATATCATCATTTTAAATTCTGTGAGTCAATTCTATAGATTGCAAGATCTCATGATTGGTTTACCTGCTGGTTGCAAGCTCTGCTGGTCATAAACAGCACACAGCCCTTACCTATAGCACATATTACACTGTACAATTGACTGACAGCCATTTTAAAGTAGTAGTAATACTTAAAGGGATAGTAATACTTTGTTTTATTTTTATTTTATTTTGTAGGCATTAAAAAAACATGAAGAATGATATAAGTCTTATCTCTCAAACCTTTATGGTTTGAGAGATATTCACAAGCAAAGTTTCCCCTCCCGCCCCTTTTACCTAGTGTAAGCCATCTCTTCTCAGATGTGGAATCCAGTCCATAAACCAAACAGATAACAGCAGGGGACAATCTTCTTCCTATGAGAACAATGAAAGCCCTGCCCCCCTTGACAAGTTTTTCAGGTTTTTCCCTTATCTTAATTGAAGATTGTCCCTCTCTGCAGTCTACCTGGGCACCTCCCTTCTGCTCTGGCTGAGCAGTGTTACATCAATAAAAGGGGTGGGAGGGGGATGCTTTGTCATTGAATTACTCTTGAACTACAACTCTGGCAGAATTGAAATAACACTCTCCAAAGTCCAAATACTATGATGATTAATTAGAGCTGCTTTTGTTATGAAACATTACTATCCCTTTAAAGCAAAAGTACCATGTTATGTACAGTCGCCCTGCAATACTTAGACGTGGTAGTTCCTCTTTAAAATGTACAAAAAAGAAAAAAAGTATTGTAGGGTTTATCCCCTTGAGCTAGAGAAATTTGCAGTTTAATGTAAAAAGACAAGTTTGAGTTGTAATTACTTTCGAATGAAAAATCTCCTGCCTTTGGACATACCCTTTCTTTACTCAACAGGAAAAGCCTTTAAACATATTTTTACATAAACATCGGGCCATTAGATCAGGAGCTGTCCAAAATGGTCCTGGTCAGAGTTTAAAGGCCAGAAGCAGAACCAATCACATGGTGTTAAGGTCACACACAGGCTACATGCTTCTGTAATACTAGACTCTGTAGCGTCAGCAGACGGGTAATATGGCTGCAGAATGAACAAATAATATAGGTCAGGGGTGTCCAAGATCGATCTTCAAGGGCCACCAACAGATTTAAAGGGATAATAATACTTTAAATGTAAAAAGTGATATTTTGTAGGGTTTATTCCCCTGAGTAAAACAAGGGTACTCCTGCTGCTGAAAGGTGTTTTATTCAAAAGTCATTGCAGCTCAGACTTGAAATTTTTAGGTGCAATATCACAGGGACCTGAAATTGTACAGTGGCGCTGTTGCTACACCTTCCTGTGGAGATTTATGGTCATCTGACCAGAGCTGTTCATAGGATGGTGTAGCAACAGCGCCACTGTATAATTTCAGGCCCCTGTGATACTGCACCTAAAAAAATTCAAGTTTGAGTAATAACTTTTGAATAAAACACCTTTCAGCTTTCACCTTTGTCTCCCTAAGTATAAGGGTATCCCAGACATGGGCCCTTGCTTCCATATGCCTAGAGGGATTCAGCAGCACCACACCGACGAGGCCCACATAGGCCGAAATGTACGTCTGTGGTTATGCTGTTTCTCTCATGCGGAGAGGATTTGTCTGACATTTTAGAGCTGGGCTGTCTGAGGGCAGAACCAGTCTGATATGGAGATTTCCTCTCTGCAATGGCACATGGGAGTGAAAAACGTGAGTTGTAGCACCATTGAGAGGCTACCATGCCTAAAACAAGACACTTTATCTTGTTCGTGCTTGATGGGTGCTCCTCACATTTCTTTGTCTACCTTTCAGCAGTGGGAGTGCCCTTGTTTTACTCAGGGGGAGTTAAGTATTACTATCCCTTTAAAGGGATAGTAATGTTTCATAATAAAAGGAGCTCTAATTAATCATCATAGTATCTGGACTTTGGAGAGTGTTATTTCAATACTGTCAGAGTTGTAGTACAAGAGTAATTCAATAACAAAGTATCCCCCTCCCGCCCCTTTTACTGATGTAACACTGCTCAGCCAGATCAGAAGGGAGGTGCCCAGGTAGACTGCAGAGAGGGACAATCTTCAATTAAGATAAGGGAAAAACCTGAAAAGCTTGTCAAGGGAGGCAGGGCTTTCATTGTTCTCATAGGAAGAAGATTGTCCCCTTCTGTTATCTGTCTGGTCTATGGACTGCATTCCACATCTGAGAAGAGATGGCTTACACTAGGTAAAAGGGGCGGGAGGGGAAACTTTTGCTTGTGAATATCTCTCAAACAATAAATGTTTGAGAGATAAGACTTATATCATTCTTCGTGTTTTTTTAATGCCTACAAAATAAAATAAATATAAAAGAAGTATTACTATCCCTTTAAATGTAAGGGCTGTGTATATTAAGGATTTCGAGGTGTGCTGGAATAGGATAAAGGAAAGGTATATTTACACTGGGAGAAGTGCAGCTCGTGAGTAGGGTGAAAGATGTTCCTTTGCATTATATCATGGACAGGGTGCAACAGGTAGGGAGAGCCACAGAGATCATTAACTTTCCTTTTTTCCTTATCACATTGGGGATTTTCCCTTCTTTTCATCCGTATTTCCTTTTTTTTTCTCATTCTTGTTCCTTCTTTGCTTTATCTTTCTCCCTCCTCTTGACCTTTCTCTGTTACCATCAAAGTAACATTCGTTTCCCTTTACCACCTGACCCCTGACCCCTTAGTCTCTTTCCCCCTTAAGGTCACACAGTCAGCTCTCATCATTGCCTTCTCTCTGTGGGATTTAAGCTCAATTTTAACCTGATTTCACAAATTTCTCTGGCAACCACATTCATGAACTCCTCACCCCTCTTCCTCGTCTCAGCAGTGGTGGCAAAGGCGATTCAGTAAGGGAATTCTAAGAGGCCTGGGATAGATATTTGAACACCAGAAATGGTATAAAAATTATGAGACTGGTAGAGTAAAACATTTTACCTATATAAAAAAGCGTGTTTAAGGCCCAAATATGGGATGAGGTTTTACATCACGTAGGAAAGTGGTACTCCGGTTTGGAGAAATTGTTGCTTATTTGCTGTGCAATAAGAGGACTTTGTAATAGGATTACACATAATAACACGCACTTGAACCAATTTATTAGTTCTTCACCAGCCTGACTGCAAGTTACTAAGCTACTAACACAGAAGATTCTCCCTGTAACGTCCTCCAAGAAGAGAGCAATGTGGGCACTATGTTTAATGTCATGTATTAACCCCTTAACGAACAGTAATGGTCCTGGCACGTCATGGGTTTTATGGTCACAGCGCTCCTGCAGGTGAGCAGTGAGCACTAGAGGAGTTTAAAATTGTCGGCAGCGGTCAGTTTCAGACTCTCGTTCGCTTAGCCTGTGCACCTGATCAGTTACGTGTGACGGCTCTCCGAATGACATCTATACGTTCCTTAAGGGTTATCCAACCCCAGGACCGCTGATTGTTAAAGGGATAGTAATGTTTCATATTAAAAGCAGCTCTAATTAATAATCATAGTATTTGGACTTTGGAGAATGTTATTTCATTTCTGTCAGAGTTGTAGCTGAAGAGTAATTGAATGATAAAGTATCCCACTCCCGCCCCTTTTACTGATGTAACACTGTTCAGCCAGATCAGAAGGGAGGTGTCCAGGTAGATTGAGAGAGGGACAGTCTTCAATTAAGATAAGGGAAAAACCTGTCGAGGGGGGCAGGGCTTTCATTGTTCTCATAGGAAGAAGATTGTCCCCTTCTGTTATCTGTCTGGTCTATGGGCTGCATTCCACATCTGAGAAGATATGGCTTACACTAGGTAAAAGGGGCAGGAGGGAAACTTTGCTTGTGAATATCTCTCAAACCATAAAGGTTTGAGAGATAAGACTTATATCGTTCTTCATGTTTTTTTAATGCCTACAAAATAAAATAAAGATAAAATGAAGTATTACTATCCCTTTAAGGGTTATCCAACCCCAGGACTGCTGATTGTTAAGGGGTTAAACAATGCACAGAGGAAGTTGTGTAACGTTGCTTCATTTCTGTGTGCATTCAACTGGGGACACTTTTCAACCTGTTGGCAATAAAGTTAACAATGGCAGATTATGTGATTGGGTATGCACTAAAGCATTCATATTCTTTCGTTTAGGGGTAGTCAGTTTTCAGATGAATAACTGTTGGGGATTACTACTCCCATTATCAGCTGGTTGGGGATGGTGGTCTGACAATTGACTACCCCCATTGTACTGTATACCTTTAAAGGGATAGAAATGTTTCAAAATAAAAGCAGCTCCAATTAATCTTCATAGTATTTGGGCCATAGAGAGTGTTATTTCAATACTGTCAAAGTTGCAGTTCAAGAGTAATAAATTATCCCCCTCCCGTCCCTTTTACCTAGTGTAAGCCACCTCCCATCAGATGTGGAATCTGGTCTCTTGACCGGACAGATCACAGCAAGGAACAATCTTCTTACTGTGATCATAAGGAAACCCCTAACCCCCCTTGACAGGTTTTTCAAGCTTTCCCTTATGCTCACTGAAGATTGTCCCTCTCTGCGATCCATCTGGACAGTCTTGCTGCTCTGAGGTGAGCAGTGTTACATCAGTAAAAGGGGCGGGAGGGGGATACTTTATCATTCAATTACTCTTGAACTATAACTCTGACAGTATTGAAAAAACACTCTCCATGGCCCAAATACTATGAAGATTAATTGGAGCTGCTTTCATTTTGAAACATTACTATCCCTTTAAGATTGTCAGATACAAATTTCTTAGCCTGCTAAATGTTCAGCTCTGGTACATTTCTACATTCCCCGCTATGTCTAATACAAGATGAAACTGTTAAGTAAAATTCTCCTATTTGCTAAAAAAAACAAATCTGATCCATTACACACAAATCATTGTAAAATGAACGTTAGTGGGAGACCCCATGGGAACTGGAACAATACAAGCTATTTTAGAAGAAATTTTGTCATTGAATATAATCTAATGGGATTATACAGCCTTCTATGACTCAAATACAAAGGCACTAAAATGTGTCTTGTTAGGAGCTAATCTCCTTTGTATATAGTTCAAAATGACACTGAGCAAAATTTACTCACTCCTCCTGTGTTAACGGGATAGTAATGTTTCATAATAAAAGTAGCCGTAATTAATCATCATAGTGTTTGGACTTTGGAGAATGTTATTTCAGTTCTGTCAGAGTTGTAGTTCAAGAGTAATTCAATGATAAAGTATCCCCCTCCCGCCCCTTTTACTGATGTAACACTGCTCAGCCAGATCAGAAGGGAAGTGTCCAGGTAGATTGCAGAGAGGGGCAATCTTCAATTAAGATAAGGGAAAAACCTGAAAAACTTGTCAAGGGGGGCAGGGCTTTCATTGTTCTCATAGGAAGAAGATTGTCCCCTTCTGTTATCTGTCTGGTCTATGGACTGGATTCCACATCTGAGAAGAGATGGCTTACACTAGGTAAAAGGGGCGGGAGGGGAAAACTTTGCTTGTGAATATCTCTCAAACCATAAAGGTTTGAGAGATAAGACTTATATCGTTCTTCATGTTTTTTTAATGCCTACAAAATAAAATAAAGTTAAAACGAAGTATTACTATCCCTTTAAAGGGATAGTAATACCTAAAGGGATAGTAATACTTCGTTTTAACTTTATTTTATTTTGTAGGCATTAAAAAAACATGAAGAATGATATAAGTCTTATCTCTCAAACCTTTATGGTTTATGAGATATTCACAAGCAAAGTTCCCCTCCCCGCCCCTTTTTCCTAGTGTAAGCCATCTCTTCTCAGATGTGAGTCTGGTTGTATGACAGGACAGATAACAGAAGGGGACAATCTTCTTCCTATGAGAACAATGAAAGCCCTGCCCCCTTGACATGTTTTTCAGCTTTTTCCCTTATCTTAATTGAAGATTGTCCCTCTCTGCAGTCTACCTGGGCACCTCCCTTCTGACTTGTTTGAACGGGGGGGGGGGGGATACTTTGTTTGTGAATATCTCTTAAACCATAAAGGTTTCAGAGATAAGACTTATATCATTCTTTATGTTTTTTAATGCCTACAAAATAAAATAAAGTTAAAATGAAGTATTACTATCCCTTTAAGTATTACTAATCCCTATATTAAAGACATATTAAAAATACATGTATTGCCCCCAGTGTCATCTCTCAAACCTTTATGGTTTGAGAGATAATCGATCCTAAAGTTGCCCTCTCCCTCCCCCTTCCCCGTAGTCAGCGTTGTAGCTGACTGCAGGGAAGCTAGTCATACGACCGTCAGGCGGCTCTGCAGCACAGCCAAGATCGCGTCAATAAAAAATAAATCTTTCACTGAAATGGTCTTCTACGTGTGCTTGGTTTGTGCTTGGTTTGTGCTTGGTTTGCAAGCACACGTAGAAGACCGTTTTAGTGAAAAAATTTTTTTTTATTTAAGCGATTGCGGCTCTGCTACAGAGCCGTCTGATGATCTCTGACCGGATTTCCCTTCAGTCAGCTACAACTCTGACTTCAGGGAAGGGGGAGGGAGAGGGCAACTTTAGGATCGATTATCTCTCAAACCATAAAGGTTTGAGAGATGACACTGGGGGCAATACATTTATTTTTAATAGGACTTTAATATAGGGATTAGTAATAATTAAGTATTACTATCCCTTTAAATTGTAAAGGGAGAATTCACTTCTTAGTAAATCCTGGTGTATATTTTTTCTTAACTGCTTAAAGCGGAATTACCACCCCATATAAAGTCACCCCCCAATTATTAGGCATATGGCTTCTTAATAGTGCTATTATCTCACACAAGTAGCTGGTTCTGAAGTAATATTTATTATTCAGACACTGACAGCCAGGCTACTTGCTTTAGAGCCGTCTGCTCACCTGCGCCATCAGTCCCTTCCGGTGCCTTAAAGCGGAACTTTCACCCGCTATTAAGTCGCCCTGCAATAATTAAGCAGGTAGCGATTAGCATTATCCTATATAATAATTCGCCAAGTTGTGTGTAACGCCCGACATGCGCAGTAGATACTGCTGCACGTGCGGCAGTCACACGCAGTGGAGACTGCTCGCGCCGCGGCTGATACAGAGCTGGGCGCTCCGAAGGAGCGTCCAGCTCTGTATCAGCCGAGGCGCGGGCAGTCTCCACCGCGTGTGACTGCCCGCGACCGGCTGCCACAGGCTCTGTATCAGCCGAGGCGCGGGCAGTCTCCACTGTGTGACTGCCCCGCGACCGGCTGCCTGAGGCACTGTGGCCCGTGTAACGGGCTGTTCAACTAGTAATATATATTTTACCTCTGAAAAGTATCAGATTATAAAGAAATCCTTTATTGTAGGAGACTGACGGCCATGTTAGTGCAGTCTGCGCGCCTGCGCCGTTAGTCCTTTCTGGTTACCACGTGGTACACTGCAGTGTATCTCAATGGAGACCGGGACTGACAGCACAGGCGCGCAGAAAAGATGTCTGCACTGATGCCTGGCTTCAGGTCTCCCACAATAAAGGATTTCTTTATAATCGGATGTTTATAGAGAGAGTATAAGGGTAAAAAAAAAGATTATTGTACCATAGCTGTAACGTTAGTGAGAGCTACGGAGTTGTACATGCAGATTGAATGTTAATGAGAACAATAGGTAGTGGCAGGGGCGGACTGACCATACGGGCATTCGGTCACAGGCCGAGGGCCCATGACCGAAGGGGGCCCGCCGCCGCTTCCAGTGCTGCTCAGCAGCTCCCTAACAACTGCCGCCGGCGCGCCGTTCTAGTAATACGAAGCACTGGGAGATGACATCACCTCCCAGCCTCTGCATTACTAGAGGCGCGCGGGACTTCGCACAGCCACGCCGCTAGACCACCAGGGACTAGAGGTAGGGGCAGTGTGATGATCAAGGGGCATGGTGGAAGGGGCTATGTGGAGATGAAAAGGGCATTGTGGAGTTGAAGGGGGCATTGTGGAGTTGAAGGGGGCATTGTGGAGATGAAGGGGGCAATGTGGAGATGAAGGGGGCAATGTGGAGATAGGGGCAATGTGGAGATGAAGGGGGCAATGTGGAGATGAAGGGGGCATTGTGGAGATAGGGGCATTGTGAAGATGAAGGGGGCAATGTGGAGATAGGGGCATTGTGGAGATGAAGGGGGCATTGTGGAGATGAAGGGGGCATTGTGGAAGGGGCATTGTGGAGATGAAGGGGGCATTGTGGAGATGAAGGGGGCATTGTGGAAGGGGCATTGTGGAGATGAAGGGGGCATTGTGGAGATGAAGGGGGCATTGTGGAAGGGGCATTGTGGAAATGAAGGGGGCATTGTGGAAGGGGCATTGTGGAGATGAAGGGGGCAATTTGGAGATGAAGGGGGCATTGTGGAAGGGGCATTGTGGAGATGAAGGGGCAATGTTGAGATTTCTGCAGGGGGCCCAGACCTCTTTTTGGACCAGGGGCCCTGGGTCCTGTCAGTCCTCCCCTGGGTAGTGGCGTTACTAGTCAGTCTTTCACTTGGTTTTGAATGTGGATTAGAATCCAATTCATGCTAAGAGAGTGAAACACGACTTAGCTAGCCAGCATTGGTGTGTATAGATAGAGATTTTAAGAGCCAGTCTTTCACTGGGTATTGAATATGGGATATACCCAATTTACATACCTGGGAACTTCCAGTCGAGGGCTACCCGGAGGGTAGTCCTCTGTTCACCAGGGGGTGACAAAAATGACGCTAATCGCGTCAAAAAGGGGCGGGGCTTGCCGCAAGTGGGAGGGGGGCTTAACCCTTTGAGTGCCAGAGTGGTACGGAATGCATTGCAAAGCAATGCATTCCTTACCACTCTGGCACTCAGAGGGCTGGGGACTGAGTATCAGCAGGAGAAAAAACGGATGTGGCAGAGTTTCAATAGAAACTCTCCACATCCGGAGGAATCTGCCTCTGCCCCGGAGACCCGGTAAAGTTCTGTCAGAACCGGAGTCTCCGGGGCAAAACCGGAGAGTTCCCAGGTATGCCAATTTATGCTAAGAGAGTGAAACACGACTCGGACAGGAAGGTAAATGTACGTTCCCTGGTGATTATAACCGAGAATAAAAATATGCCTTTCATTCTAAGTAAGCTATAAGTATGACTGAGCTAATTAAGTGAAGACAAGTGCCCATAATATTAACGGATCAGTTTGGTAATCCAAGGTATTTATATACCATTTCTGAAAGAAAAAGGTGCTATGGTACTTGTGCATATTTAATGGTGAACTTACTTTAAGCCCGCTTCATAAGTAAATACGATCATATAAACATACTAGAGTTTATGGTGAAGCGGTGGTAAATTGCATATGATCAAATAAGACCCGAAGTAAAGTATACTCCTCTTCAACTCCCGGATGGGGGAGTGTTTTTAGACCCTGTTTTGTTTTACAGACAAAGGGTTATTTTGTTTTTAAGGGTATAATATTTAAATAAAGATAGATTTTTAGCCATCTGATCAGCAGTCTAGTGAGGACACGGTGTCCCAATTGCAACAGTATCGAACTGGTCTCTCCTTGCAGGTATATATCCATATATTTCTTTCTTTCTTTCTTTCTGTCTTCTGAATTTCTTTAATCGGATACTTTTCAACGCAATGCATTGCGTACCCCTCTGGCACTCAAAGGGTTAATAGGAAACCCTTTCGTCTATTTCGAATTTCTAAGGATGAAGCTTCTCTGGTAGAGTGAGTCAGGGAGTTCCGGAAAGGTGGTGATGGGAGCTCAGCTGTCATTACAATGGAGATTCTGGGAATTTCCACTATTCAGCCGAGGACCTTTTTAGCATTCAAGTCATTGTCTGCTGATTGGAGGGGACAGAAAGTAATGTAGATAGCTGAGACCATAGTCATGTAGAGAAGAGGTTTCCTATTCTCTCCTCGGGGACCACTACAGGCCATGTCTTTTGGATTTCCCTTCTTGAGGGCAGGTGAATTAATTAAAACAATTGAGCCTCTGATTAACTGACCTCTGCTCAAGCAGAGAAATCCTATAGACATGGTTTGTTAAAGGGATAGTAATACTTCGTTTTATCTTTATTTTATTTTGTAGGCATTAAAAAAACATGAAGAACGATATAAGTCTTATCTCTCAAACCTTTATGGTTTGAGAGATATTCACAAGCAAAGTTTCCCCTCCCACCACTTTTAGGGGTGTGGTTATGGGTGGAGCTAAGGCAACCTCAAATTCCTTGTCTAGGGGAGTCTGGGATATAAATCCGGCCGTGACACTTATTCCAGAAGGGATTGTGATATATTAATGGGACATAGCCAGGGATAATGGAAAGACATTTGCCTACAGTAGACAAACAAAATAAGCAAGTGAAAATTTTAACTTAAAGGAGAATAACACATCCTAATATTAACTCCCAGTTACCTTTCTAGGGCCAGAAAATCCTAATTTTCCCTATGAATTTTGTCCTTGTGCCTTTGTTCAAGAGAAATATTTTCAATCAGCCCTGGATATCATATGCACGGAGGCAGCCATGACAGTTGCTAGCTGAACCACAGGACCTCAGACTCTGCTCCCCCTTTTGGAAATTTTCCCTTTAACATTACTTGAGCCAAGGGAAATGTTGGTGGAAAGTTTATGAGCATCACAACCTCTAGTGCTGTTATTGTGAAAGATCTGCTGGCAGTCCCATGGGCTTCTGTACAGACCTTACTGTAACTTTACTGTGTCCCTGAGGGAATACAGTAATAATATAGCCCCATAGGCCTCTGTACAGACCTTCCTTACTGTAATTTTATTGAGTTCTTGAGGGAATACAGTAATAATACAGCACCATGGGACTCTGTACAGACCTTACTGTAACTTTACTGCATCCTTGAGGGAATACAGTAATAATACAGCCCCATAGGTCTCTGTACAGACCTTACTGTAACTTTACTGTGTCCTTGAGGCAATACAGTAATAATACAGCCCCACAGGCCTCTGTACAGACCTTACTGTAACTTTACTGTGTTCCTGAGGAAATACAGTAATAATATAGCCCCATAGGCTTCTGTAAAGAACTTACTGTAACTTTACTGCATCCGGGAGAGAATACAGTAATAATGCAGCCCCTTAGGCCTCTGTACAGGCCTTACTGTAACTTTACTGAGTCCCTGAGGGAATACAGTAATAATACAGCCCCATAGGCATCTGTAAAGAACTTACTGTAACTTTACTGCATCCGGGAGAGAATACAGTAATAATACAACCCCATAGGCCTCTGTACAGACCTTACTGTAACTTTACTGAGTCCCTGAGGGAATACAGTAATAACCATAGCTGGGAACTCTCCGGTTTTGCCCCGGAGACTCCGGATTTAACACTTTATTACCGGGTCTCCGGGGCACAGTCTAATTCGCCGGATGTGGGGAGTTTCCCTTGAAACTCTGCCCACTTGCGCTCCATCCCGCCCCGTTTCTCCCACTCCCCGCCCCATTCTCCTACTTCCCAAGGCTTTTCTGTCATTTTTTTTCTTTTTCTGTGTTTTTTTTCTTTTGTTCTTCAACCTCCCCTCCCGTCGCGATTAAGCCCCGCCCCTTTTTAATGACGCGAATCGCGTCATAGAGCTCACCCGGCGGCTACCCTCCGGGTTGCACCTTATGTAAAGTTCCCAGGTATGGTAATAACACAACCCCACAGGCCTCTGTACAGGCCTTACTGTAACTTTACTGAGTCCCTAAAGGAATACAGTAATAATACAGCCCCACAGGCCTCTGTACAGACCTTACTGTAACTTTACTGAGCCTAGGGTGACCACGGGTCCCGGAACGTCCGGGACTGTCCCTTATTTCAGGGACATGTCCCGCGTCCCGGGTCCCCTTCAACCGGGACAATGAAGTGTCCCGGAATGAAGCCAAGCCGCCCTGAATGTCAGCCTGCAAGCGGTGTGTCACATCATGGACGCCGCTTGCAGGCTGACATCCAGGGCGGCAATGCAACTTACCTGATCTGGAGGCAAGCTCTCTAGTAATACAGAGCGCTGGGAGATGACATCATCTCCCAGCGCTCTGCATTACTGAGCACAGCGCGTGGGAGCTTCAGCTCTGTGCCGGAGGAGGCACAGAGCACTTTGCACTCCGCACTCCGCTAGACCACCAGGGACTCAAGGTAAGGCATTGATAGGGTGACCACGTCCCGGAATGGCAGAAGGGAAATGTGGTCACCCTAACTGAGCCCCTGAGGGAATACAGTAATAATGCAGCCCCACAGGCCTCTGTACAGGCCTTACTGTAACTTTACTGAGTCCCTGAGGGAATACAGTAATAATGCAGCCCCATAGGCCTCTGTACAGACCTTATTGTACCTTTACAGTCTACCAATACGGTGTAACTATTCAAGTATGGTCTCATATTTATGAGATTGCACCATCCATCTAAGCAATTCCTCTGTACAGACCTTACTGTAACTGTGTCCCTGAGTGAACATAGTAATAATATATTCCCATAGGCCTCTGTAGAGACCTTCCTTACTGTAACTTTATCACTTTATTAGGTCCACATTGTATAACTACCTATTTACTGTGCATGGGCGTCGACAGAAATTTTCCTGGTGGTGGTGGTGGGTTGGCAAGAACAAGTATCCCCTATTGCCCCCTCCCTGAGGACGTCCGTGTTACTGTGTACTGTTTCTTTTTAGAGACCTACATACTGTAATAATAGTGAAAAAGAAACATTAATTTATTCCAAGAAGACACAAGAAATCGTATGATATATTAAAAAAATTGAATTTATTGAACACACCTTTTAAACACCATACAAGTGTGCTGTTTTTAATTTATTCAAGAATAATCCCCCACCTTTCAACCGCTTTTCCTGATCCAATTGTAATTGCATAATAATGTTTAAAACCATTCAAGCAGGAGATAAACAGAGTCATAAAATCTGTATTGTTCCCTGTTGGCTTTCTATACAAACTCACAACCCTCTCACACATTAGATCCCTGGCTTCCACGCATATAAAAACCCAGACCCCTTGTTTTCATGGAGAAGTTTATACCCTATTATTCCCTTTGTTGTCAGAGAGGCTTGCAATGCATCTCAGACGCCGGCAGCAGAGGAAAGATTATGCATTTAAGAATACAATGTAGAATATATAGTCTTGGAGGTAAAAATATCACTTGAGAGGCATTTGGCCCATATCACAACCAGTGTATACCATTTATGAGGCTCGATCTGCCTCTCTATAACGTCCTTCTTGATCTGGGAATACCAATTAAGAAGAAATTTAAAAAAATGGGTAGAAGGAATACCAGCCAATGGTTAAAAGCTATACTCATATGGGGGACTGGTTATTATGTAAATCAAAAGATACATTTTGACTGTTTTTTTCATGCATTTTTGTGTGGTTTAACCCCTTGATGACCTCTGGTCTTCTAGGGGTTAAATATGATTTGCAGCAATTTTTTTTTTTTGGCCAGGTTAAATGCCTGCTGAAAAAATGCACTGAAAATAGAGATACCCATGTTTTTAGTGCAATTCTATTGTGATCCCATTGAAACCATTCTCAGACAGAAGTTGCAGCAAACTGTGTTCACTTGCAGCAACAGTGCGAGCAGCTTCATATGATACATTGTAAGTAAACGCAAGCGTTCAAAGCTCTGAGGTAAAGTGACAACTTAACCCATTTGGCAGAGGCATGATCAAGGCATTGGATTGCAACCCATCGCACATACCTCTGGCACTTAAGGAGTGAAAAAAAGAAAATTAATCTCAAAAAAGAACTCTTGATCAGAGTTCACGAATCAACCGTTATGCAACATTGAATGCATTGCTCTGAAATATATGGTATTTTTTAACACATCAATTATACCTTTTTTTCATTTATTTTTTTTAATTTGGTTGTTCCACCAAACAAAAACAAATAACAACAAAAAAACACCTCCTGGCAAAGAAAACGTTAGTTAAGAAAACACAAGGATTTATGCAAAAATAAAAAACAGGAGAAATCCTGGGACAATTCAAGGGTACCGCAGGAAAAAAGTACATTTAAATAGGCCTTTTAACTTATTAGCATTGCAAATCAGTGGAAACCTCTGTAGTATTCAAGGAGTTGGAAGCCCATTTAAAGGGGCAGTAAAGGGTCAGGGGAAAGGGATTTATAACTATAAGAATGTACCGAACAACTGTGGGAACTTTGTTCCTCCTCTCTTCCCTCCCCATACAGATTTCGGTGATCTGCAGGGTTGGATGATGTCAGTTCTTTACTCAGTGCTTCTGGGAGATTTATGTCCTCTACACTGAAGCTCCATGTAGGCAAATTCATCAATATTGTGTTTCAGTGGAGAGAACAGCAATGTTCCTTCCTCTTGGAGAAGCAGTGGCGTAACAATAGGGGTCGCAGCGGTCGCACCTGCGGCCGGGCCCGTCACTCCAGGGGCCCGGCCGCCCCCTGCGACCCCCTCGCCAGCATCAGCTGCTCAGCAGATCTCCCATTCGGCGTGCCGCTCTAGTAATACAGAGCGCCGGGAGATGACATCATCTAGTAATACAGAGCACTGGGAGATGACATCATCTCCCAGCCTCTGCATTACTAGAGCGGCGTGTGGGAGCTTCAGTAGTAGAGATCTGTGCCGAACGAGGCACAGATCTGTTAAGCCATGCCACTAGACCACCAGGGACTGGAGGTAGGGGCAATGTGGAGATAAAGGGGAAATGTGGAGATGAAGGAGCAATGTGAAGATCGGGGCATTGTGGAAGGGGAAATGTGGAGATGGGGGCATTGTGAAAGGGGCATTGTGGAGATGAAGGGGGCATTATGGAAGGTGCATTGTGGAGATGAAGGGGGCATTGTGGAGATGAAGGGGGCATTGTGGAAGGTGCATTGTGGAGATGAAGGGGGCATTGAGGAGATGAAGGGGGCATTGTGGAAGGTGCATTGTGGAGATGAAGGGAGCATTATGGAAGGGGCATTGTGGAGATGAAAGGGGCATTGTGGAGATGAAGGGGGCATTGTGGAAGGGGCAATGTGGAGATGAAGGGGGGCACTGTGGAGATGAAGGGGGCATTGTGGAAGGGGCAATGTGGAGATGAAGGGGGGCATTGTGGAAGGGGCAATGTGGAGATGAAGGGGGGCATTGTGGAGATGAAGGGGGCATTGTGGAAGGGGCAATGTGGAGATGAAGGGGGGCATTGTGGAGATGAAGGGGGCATTGTGGAAGGGGCAATGTGGAGATGAAGGGGGCCAATGTGGTCGGGTGGGGGGCCATGGCAATTCTTGCACCAGGGCCCGGTGGCTTCTAGTTACGCCTCTGCCCAGAAGTTCTGAGTGAATTGCTGACATCACCCAGCCCTGAAGATCACAGAGATCTGCTGGGTGAACAGACAGAGAATGGCAGAGTTCTAAGTTATGGGAACTTGGTATTATTGGGATTTTTTACTTTTTATTTTATTTATTCCCTACAGTGCAGTTGACCATCTCCAGAAATGTTCCACTTTTGACTTTATACATATGCCCCAACGTGAAAACACAACTAACAGAGAATTGGAGGGGATGAGGGAGTAAGATTAGGACACATTGCACATATTCCAAAATTGTTCATACGTCAGATTTCTAAGAAGACTAGATAATTCAAGCAAGGATAAAAACAGGTCTGGTTGTGAGGGAACGGGTTAAGAACCACTGTTTGTTTTTTATAATATGATTTTTTTTATATATTTATTTTTTTAATCTATAGAAAAATAAGTACAAAAGTGTTTTGTTTTGTAAGTACTGTTCTTCGCTTAAGGGACATAAGGCCATGTTCAGGAAGCTAAAGAGGTGTTATTCTGGGAGAAACCAACGGCAACATATGGGTTATGTAAAAGCTCCCCAAATGCCCAGTTTAAATCAGTGGGTATTTGGAGAGTGCTTATTTAACCCCTGTTGTTGCAGTTGGTTTGCTCCAGAATACGGCCCATAGGGTGAGTTACATTTCAGCGTACACAGTTCATGCCATCCTTTAGGCTTTTGTCTTGGGCTATTTTTTGGGTGGGGATGTTATAGAGGAGACTCCCCATTGCTCTCCAAGACATGTAAACTCCAGAGCTGCGACCTTCTACTAAAGTTCATTTAGAAGAATGTTTATAAATTTTTTCAGTAAATACATATATATATAAATGTCTATGAGTCTCTGTAAGTTCTGGGTGGCACCGTTATAAATAGGAGCCTATGGAAGACCAGTCATTGAGCTCCGGTGGAAATACTTCATTAATTTCAAAGAGCTGATCCAAGTTGGCAGAATTGGACAGATAATCGTTCCTGCCCTCTTCCCAAGGGTGCTGGAGGAAGGAGGTGGCGAGGAAGGTCTCATCAAAATCCAGGCTGTTTTGGATCATTGCCTGGTCTTGACCCATGGGGAACCACTGCTGCGGGCAGTCGATGTGCTTGCCATGGACGGTGAGGTCAACAGAGCGAGTGACTGGACTCAGAGGAGGGGTGACCTCCAGATCCTCAAAAGGAGAGAAACTTCCCCCACTGAGGTTAGAATCAAAGATCACTTCCCAGTCAAAGTCACCTTTCAGGGGTCCTAGGTCGGTCTGCTCATCCTGAGGGAGCATGGGTGAACTGGAGAGACGTGGCGCTTTAAACATCCGTTTGGGCAGTGGCTGCTTGCGTTTGTGGCCTTTCCCATCTCCTGTGGAATTCCACACCTGCTCGCCCACCGAGTTCCAGCTCTGTTCACTTGTGGCCTCCTCAAACTCTTTCAGCAGCTGGTGAGACTCTGAGTTGACACTCAGTGGCCAATGCGAGCCTCCATTGCTCTCAAAAGAAGCCATGGCCTGTGCGCCTGCAAAAGCTGGGTGTATCTGAACTGGTGGAAGCCTGCGCTTCTTTAAGGCACCATTCATGAGACGGTCAGCGTATTGTGGGTCGATCTTCCAGAAACCACCCTTGCCTGGCTCGTCTTTCTCCCGTGGAACTTTGATGAAGCACTTATTTAAGGAGAGGTTGTGTCTGATGGAATTCTAGGAGAGAAAAGGGAGACAACATAAAGTTAGAACCATTACAAACTCTTGTGGAGAGGTATTTCTACATGTATTAAAAGACCCCACATGCATCTCAGTGAATATAGTAACTGTTTAACCCAGAGGGCGGCCTAGATTAGTTTATTTAAACTGCGGCAGTTTAAGGATGGATTGGTTTTGTTTTTGAAAGGTTTAATGAGCAACGATTATCCTAGTGGGAGGCACAGTTCATAACAGCCATGAAAAATCAGGAAGGAATCCTGGCAGTGAAAAGGAGAGAACGAGATGGTGGAGGATGGACAAGCAGATAGTGAATCCCATGGCATACCTCCCAAGTGTCCCTCTTTAGGAGGGACAATCCCTCTTTTAGGCACAAATCCCTCTTTCCCACCTGATATCCCTCTTTTAGTAGATCAGACTGTGTGGTGTGTATAAGTGTATCACCCTGGTGTCCCTGTGTTTAGGAGATCAGACTGTGTTGTGTGTATAGAAGTGTATCACCCTGGTGTCCCTGTGTTTAGGAGATCAGACTGTGTGGTGTGTATAGAAGTGTATCACCCCGGTGTCCCTGTGTTTAGGAGATCAGACTGTGTGGTGTGTATGGAAGTGTATCACCCTGGTGTCCCTGTGTTTAGGAGATCAGACTGTGTGGTGTGTATAGAAGTGTATCACATTAATAATAAATAAAACTCACATTAATGTTTGTTTCAACGTCAGTATATGTGTTTATAAATTAGTCTGTGTAAATAAAATACTATGGTCTTGTTATATGTCATTTATTATGTTACACAAGGAGGTGTCAATAGGTCATGAAATAGCCTCAAAATTATCGGTAATGCCCCACCCACTAGCCACGCCCCCAGCAACACCCCCTAAAACAAAGGTGTCCCTCTTTGGCAATTTGAAATGTTGGGAGGTATGCCATGGGTGTAAAAAATAGTTGAAAAGGGAAAAGAATTGAGGAGACAGAGATGAAGAGATGAAGAATGTGGTTGAGGGAGATACCAAGGTGAAAATGAGATTAAATTGTCAAAAAAAATAGTTAAAGGAGGAAAAAATATATGAAGAAACTGCAATCCCAGTTTCAGCCCTTTGAATGCTCCAATGGGTTATAGCCACAAGACCTGTAGCACGACCCTGATTCCCAGACACAATCCTCCCCCCTCCACCCTGTATTTGGAGAAAGGGAGGTGGGGGGGTGACCTTTTAAGGATACCCAGGCTTACGGGAATGTGGTATGGGGAGGGACAGTTAACTGTGTCTTGGGGGGGCGGTAGCAATTTCTGCATGAAACCCTTTTACTAAAACTTTAAAGGAACATATATTGTAATTCAATTTAGAAGGCCAGCAATGGGTTAAACATATTTAGCTATTTTAGCCCCCATGCCCAGGGATCCCGGATCTCCCTGATCTGCTATTTGCCGTTTAATGAAATTTAACAACTGGGAGAACAAACTTTGTCCCCCCCACCACCACTTTCACTCTATTCATCTCCTTCCCCTCTGGATGCTTATTGCTTGGGCTGTTAAACATATTTATCATTCCAACCTCAGCAGCTTCTATACTCACCACCTGTGTCTGAGGGCACCCCCCCACCACTAACGTTTAATTAAACTCCAGGAAAGTCTTAGCCTGAAGGAGGGAGAGTGTGGGGGGGATTTAATTCTCTCCTCCTAGGAAAGTTTGTCTGAGAGCCCACATCCCCTCCTTGTGTATATGTATATATTTATTTGGTCACTGCGTGTAGGCTCTTGTTATGGTTTTGTTTTAACAGTTTTTGTACTCGAAAATTTACAACCCTTATACGTTTTGTTCCAACAGTACATTTTATTTTGTTTACAACTAATAATCTTATGCGCATGCATATATAGCAGGGGTGGGGGAATATACAGCCCTATAGCTGTTGTTGGACGACAGCTCCCATCATCCTCAGCCCACAAATGGCCAACCGAGGCTAATGAGAAGCAAAATCCATCAACAGATCGAGGTGGGCTGATAGTGGTGCTGATTGTAGTCCACTAATAGCAGGAGAGATAGAGGTTGCCAAGCCCATGGCAGGGGTAGTCAAACAGTTAACTGCAGCCTCAGCCAGCCAACAGAGATCCAACAACTCATTCTTGCTGCATAGCAATACAAGTATATAATACACACACATCTATCTATCTATCTATCTATCTATCTGTCTGTCTGTCTGTCTGTCTGTCTGTCTATCTATCTATCTGTCTGTCTGTCTGTCTGTCTGTCTGTCTATCTATCTATCTATCTATCTATCTATCTATCTATCTATCTACAGCAGCGGTTCTCAACCTTTCTAGTGCCGCAACCCTTTGATAAAATTTCCCAAGTTGTGGAGACCCCTAACAATGAAATTATTTTCTTTGCTCCTTCATCGCTGTAATTTTGCTACTGTTATGAATCGAAATATAAATATCTGATGGTATTAGGCGACCCCTGGCAAATCGTCATTCGACCCCCAAAGGGGTCCCGACCCACAGGTTGAGAACCACTGATCTACAGGGTCCCAGAAGTGGCCAACACTGTGCACCATTCGCTAGTATGTATATATATATATATATATATATATATATATATATATATATATATATGATATATATAGATATAAAAGTCTAAAGGTTCCTGATTCGCTGTCCACCCTGCCCTGGGGTGATAGGGAGCGGAGATTGGCGGTAGGCAACTAATCAGGGGCGACTATTGTCAAAAAAGTAAAAATTGCTGCAAGCGACATTCACAGGGGCTCCTATTTTTCCCCACTCCAGTGAAAATCGCTGCAGCAAGACTAACAGCGGCAGCGATATAGTGGGTCCCCAAACCGCCCAATTGTACTGGCAGTGCTGTGCACCATCGCTAGTTATTTATATAGAGTGAGAGAGACAGACAAGTTTCACATTCCAGCAGTGGATAGTTAATAGCATCACAGAGTACAGCCGGAAAGAGGGGGGGGGGGGAAGCATCTTTAAACTAGGTGGGAGGGGTCCTTGCTCCCCCTCTTCCGGGAATTTCTCCCTCCACCCCACCTGACTGTACAAGATTCCCCCTATAAACCAATCTGCTGTAGTCCCTCCCACTGACCATCCATTACTGCGAGACAATGGGGTGTCAGGGCCACACAGAATTTACAGAAGAGGGGGCGGGAGGGGAGAGGGGCGGCTGACACCCACAGCCTAATAATACACTGATTTATGGCAGCGTAGTTAGTGACCTTGAATAAAAACTCAGAGAAAACTATTGCCACAATACATACAAAACATACGGAAACTGAATGCTAAAATACAAGTTATTCTAATATAAAAATCATTTTGGAATATTCATAGCTAGACAGGTAATAGTTTTCTTACCCGGATAAAACTTATTTATAGAAAAATGTTATAAAGATTTTTTTTTTCTGCAGAGAAAAGCAAGGGTAACCCAAAAGATTTTTCATTAAAAAGTCATTAACCCTTTGAGTGCCGGACGGAGGGGAGGGTGCAAAGCATTGCTGTGGCACGAAAGGGTTAAATGTCAAGCCTTTTTATTTTTCAGTAACACCTTGAGGACAAGAGGGGTGTGAAATGCTTTGCAAAAACAGTGCCATGGAAATCCATCTAGTCCTTAACCCTTTGAGTGCAGAGCAATGCGTTGGATACCCCTTTGGCACTCAAAGGGTTAAAGGATTAAAGTCTAATGTTCTGTTGTGGTCTACAGCTGTTGCTGTTTCTATCACTTACTATGGACAGCTGTAGTAAGGACTCATGGTCTATCCCACCGTGAGGTGACATAGAAGAAATTTGCCTTTTAGACACAAGTTGGCGCTGTTGCTAACAGTTTGCACAAAAAAAAAAGTGTTGTAACTATAATGACATGTGAATGAAGCATCTCATAGCGGAAGATGCCTTGGTTTACTCAGCAGAAAAATCTTTATACTGTGTATTTTTATTTGAAAAAATATGTAACAATGTTTTAAGAAATAAAATATTGCATGTGCTGTTTCTCGGCAAGCTGGGGGAAGCCATTTCCTCTCGCACTTCTCACTTCTTGTCGTGTCTTACATGATATAGTGCAGCCTCCTGACCAGGAAGCGAGGCGTGCAAAGGAGAATTGCTTCCCCCAGTCTGTTGAAAAACAGTGTATATTATGTAGGTTACGTTCTATGGTGTTATTTGGAGTTTGCGTCTTTATCGGTTCTTTTATATCAGAACAAGTTTTCATTTTAGCATCAGTTCTCCTTAAGAACCCTTCAATACACTCTTCTCTGGCAGTGAAGGAGAAAACCAGTGAAGGAAGAGTTACACAGCTATACAATGGAAGGGTTAATGTGGCCTGTGATGCTCTGGGATGCCGGATGCACAAAATAGTAACTGAAGAATCACAGCACTAGAGTGTAATTGTACACCAGGGACCTAGACAGAGATACAGAGCGATACCCACAGCATGGCACACTGCTGAAGGGCTACCAAGGCAGAATCAGGGAGATATCAGGAGGAGGTAGGTAAGGGTACAGAGCGAGGCATGTGGAGATGCTGACAGTCAGGCCAGGAGTCCAATCAATGATGGCTGCCAACTGGTTTTAACCCTTTGAGTGCCAGAGGGGAAAGCAACACATTGCTGTGCAATGCGTTGCATACCCCTCTGGCATTCAAAGGGTTAAAACAACCCAAAAAAAAAACACGCTGCCAAAATAATATTGTAGATGAATGTGTTCTAGTGTGTAAGACACATCATTAAGTGGGGAATTTAACCTTTTAAGAACCAATGGGAGGATATGCAGCACTTTACTTCCCAATGCATTGAACATCTTCCTAACCCTCTCAAAAAAAGCCTCCTAACCTTCTGTCAAAATAAAGCACATGTACAGTAAATTAATCTGCTTATGGTCTATCAAGGTACGGAAACGTTTACGTGTTGTGTGTGTATAGATAGATAGATAGATAGACAGGCCGATAGATAGATAGATAGATAGATAGATAGATAGATAGATAGACAGATAGACAGATATGAGATAGATAGATATGAGATAGATAGATAGATAGATAGATAGATAGATATGAGAAAGATAGATAGATATGAAATAGATAGATAGATAGATAGATAGATAGTGTGTGTGTTATATACTTGTACTGCTATGCAGCAAGAATGAGTTGTTGTTGGATCTCTGTTGGCTGGTTGGGGCTGCAGTTAACTCTTTGACTACCCCTGCCATGGGCTTGGCAACCTCTATCTCTCCTGCTATTACTGGACTACAATCAGCATCACTGTCAGCCCACCTCGATCTGTTGATGGATTAGATAATGTGCCTTTGTTCATCAGTCCTGGATAGCACGTCCATGGATTTCGACATGACAGTTTCTGAAACTGAAGAACGCAGAGTACACAAGCCCACATGTGCGATTACCATGCGCAGTGGGCGGAGTTTGTGTCCTGTGGTCATTTCAGCAACTCTAATGTCCGCCTCCATGGAAGTGACATCCAGGACTGATTGAATATGTTATCTCTTGAACAAAGGCACAAGAGCCATTAGGATTTTCTGGCCATGGTAAATTGAGCGGGCAGTTATTCTTTGGGCTTGTTACTTCTCCTTTAAGGCGTAGATTACAGGTTTTCAGGACGTTGTCATGGTACCTTTCAAAGAATGTCCCTAAAACAAATCCCTCTTCACTGTCTCCCTTCCCCCTGTCTCTGACCTTCTCCACTTTGCCAGTTAGTGGATTCCCTTCACCTCTTTTCCTATATTCAGCACCCCCCACCCACCCACCACCTTCTTCACCTCTATGCCAGGGTGACCTACCTGCCAGGTGGGGTCCGCATGCCGGAAGTAGCAGAAGTTGTCTGTGATCCACTTGTAGATGGCAGACAGGGTGATCTTGGTCTTCTTGCTTGCTTGCATTGCCATACAGATGAGGGTGGCGTATGAATAGGGAGGCTTCACATGTGGATTGGTCTTGTAGTCAATTTCTTCCAATGGCTGTAGGCCCTGGTGGGCAGCTCGTGAGGTGGAGGAAGATGTGGGTTTGCCTGGAGTGTGAGGCATACCCAGGCATGCTGGGTCAGCGGCCAGTGGGGAGCAGGGGGCAGCGGATCCTGGCAGGTGCCGGTACCCATGGGGGTCTCCAGCTGATGAAGGAGTCTTGCCAACATTGGCGTTGATGATGGAAAACTCTTGGAGCCACTGCAGGCTGGTGAGGCTGTCATCCAGGTTGACAGAGCTGGAAAGGGAATCTGACCCTAGTTCCCCCTCTGCCTGGAAGGTCACCCAGTTATCCGCCATGTTTGAGGGCGCAGTGGAGGGTAGGTCAAGCATTCAGGAAGCCTCCGGGGTCCGTGGACTGCTCCTAAAATACAATCAAGGAGATGACTGTTAGGCACCTCAAAGCCAAAACTAATCATTATAAGAATTGGAATTTTTTTAGGTGCAATATCAGAGTGGCCTGAAATTGTTAAAGTGGCGCTGTTGCTACCTCATCCTATGGAGATTTATAGTTAACTGACCAGAGCTGTCCATAGACGAGTGTAGCAACAGTGCCACTGTACCTTTTCAGGCCACTGTGATACTGCACCCAAAAAAATTTAAGTTTGAGCTGTAATAAGTTTTGACTAAAACACATGAGTAGACTAGTGTACGTTGTCGCCTTCAGTTTGAAAAAACTATTCACAGCTGCCATATCTGCCTAAAATTCATAAGGGCCATTAGGATTTTCTGGGCATAACAAGTTGTGGTTATTATTAGGTGGGAGAAATCTGTCCAGTTCCTATATTATCCTTTAGAACTTCTGCCCTTTGAGTCTATAATATACATTAAGAAGTAAGCCCCCATTTAAATCAATGGGAAATTTTGTCTCCTATCGTGCAGTTAGTTTGCACTTGAGATACATCTCTTTCCTTCGGTGCGTAAGGCACAAAAGTTTACAAATAAAGTTACAGATACAACAGGTTCATTAAAAAAATGGCAGTGCAGGTAGTGGCCTATTCTGGATGTGATTATGGTGAGACAGGAAGGTTCACTGAACAGATTATTAAACGCTGCCTTCCCTACTGTGGCACAGCTAAATGTCTCTGCATACTAGAGAGGGTAAATGACAACAGCTGCTTTGTTAGCTGAACAGTGCTGAGGCTGGGGCAAATCTTGGCATGGAATAAGGCTCTGCAGGAGTTAGAATAAGCAGGGAGCGTATGGCAGAAACAGGGAAAGTTGGCTAGATTACCTGCCCACCAACCCCCCCTGCAGTTCAAGGCCTCCCAGGGAGCAGACATTGGAAAATCCAACTAAGCCTCCTACTTGGCAGCTTGTGATGTCAGAACATGGTGATGTCAGAACACAGTGATGTCAGGGGCCTATTCAATAACCTAATGAGGAGCAGTTCTGATGCAAACAAGCCATACCCCCAAGGGTCCCTCTTTAGGAGATATTAGGAGTCCATACCTCCCAAGTGTCCCTCTTTTGGAGCTGTAAGGGGTCCATACCTCCCATGTCCCTCTTTAGGAGATATTAGGGCTCTATACCTCCCAAGTGTCTATTTTTAGGAGATATTAGGGCTCCCTACCTCCCAAGTGTCTCTCTTTAGTAGATATTAGGACTCCGTACCTCCCAAGTGCCCCTCTTTAGGAGATATTAGAGGCGCCATACCTCCCAAGTGTCTCTCTTTAGGAGATCACACCACTAAGGGCTGTATTGTGGTAAAGTTAGGGAATGTTATAAGGCACAGACAGAAAGATAACGGCAGGGGCCTTTTAAGAGACCGCTGGTGAAATTCCAAATGGAGGCCTCTGAATATACAAATACATTTAGAATCGCTTTCATTTTTTTGAGGTCTTCTAGAGTATTTTTGGTAAAAGCAGCCACATTTGTGTGTTTTGCACCCACGATCGCCTCTCTTCGTCTGATCACAGGATTATCCCTTTGAGTGCCAGAGGGGTACGCAACGCATTGCAAAGCAATGCGTTGCGTACCCCTCTGGCACTCAAAGGGTTAAACTGATTCCTTGCTGAAAATCTGGGAGGTTTGGGAACTCAAGGTGAGGCTTCCTAAAACCAGAGGCCCCCTGGCAAACACCCATTCATTAAAATACCTCCTGATGATACAATCGCTCAACCCCATTTCACCTCTTTTCATGGTGGAAATTGTGCATTCAACAATGTTCACAGTCCCCTCGTATCATACTCATACCCACCCTCGTACAAAAACCCCAGAGGAGAGAGAACACAGTGTCCCCTATTTTAATAAGGGTGGAAAATCCACATAACAAAGAAGTTGGCAGTTCCCGGTCTGCAGTTCAACATTTATTATCGACAACAACAGCCAACCTAGACTTTGTTAACCCTTTCAGGATTGGGGGATGTGCGAAACATTGCAGAGCAATATAAAGGGTTAAATATCAAAACACCAAAAGATTTGAATATTTTTCTATTTAAACATTTTAGCTGATGTAATAAAAGTAATTGTCTAGGTATCCAACTGAGCCATGGGGAACAAATGGCTTTCTTTTAAACCCTTTGAGTGCTAAGGAGGTCACTGATGCATTGCTTTGCAATATACGGGAGAGCCCACTAGCAGCCAATAGGTTAACCCTTTGATTGTTAATTACCCCATTGAAATCAGTGGGGATTTGGGGAATTCATATTTTTAACTCTATGGTGCAGCTGTTTCACACAAAATTCCTTTTTTTTAATGTTTGGCCCTAAATCAGATTCATAACCCCCCCCCAAAAAAAATATGCAGTAATTTTGTTTATTTTCCCAGGGAAAGAGATCTCATTTGTGGGTTTTGGGTAGGAGTTTAACTCCTGGGGAGGGGGTGGGGGAGACATTCCGATAGTTAGTTATTTCTCCTCTCATGTGAAAAGAAAATTGGACACACAATTTAGATCTTAGCATCTCTCACAAGCGTAAAGTCAAGGTTGGGTAGATAATCCAACTCTCGCAGCGACAGACCCCTGCCAGGATATAAGTAAATAGCACGCATGAGTTGTTTCTAGAGCTGACAGTGATCAAACATACTGGGGCTGATTTACAAAGGAAAAATGGTTAACTTCCAGAGAAAACTAGCTGCTTATTAGGGGATATATATATATATATATTTTTTTTTATTTTTTTATTTTTTTTTTTAATGGGGTTTTTAACTTCTTAAAAGCTAGAGAGGTCTCCAAAACACACGTTGGGGACCTCCCTAGTATTTACACCGTTGAAAGACACAAAAGAAGAGGGATTTTGGGTCAAACCAACTGTATGACAGGACACAAAAACCATTCACCATATTCATACCTGGGAACTTTCTAAATGAGCTCACCCTGAGATCTTTGAAATGTTAACACTTAACACTTCCAAGAAAGTAAATTCTAGGTGCTATGTCAATGTTTGCTCTAACCCAAAGATGATCCAATCAGTCCTTCTTATACACTATAACATTCTACAGTTCTTAGATACCACGTCTCATACACTATAACATGGTACAGTCCTGATATCACTTCTTATACACTATAACATTCTACAGTTCTGTGATATCATTTCTTATACATTATAACATTCTACAGTTCTGTGATATCACTTCTTATACACTATAACATGATACAGTTCTGATATATCACTTCTTATACACTATAACATTCTACAGTTCTGTGATATCATTTCTTATACATTATAACATTCTACAGTTCTGAGATATCACTTCTTATACACTATAATATTCTACAGTTATGAGATATCACATATCACTTCTTATATACTATAACATTCTACAGTTCTGATATCACTTCTTAAACACTATAACATTCTATAGTTCTGATATATCATTTCTTATTCACTGTAACATTCTACAGTTCTGATATCACTTCTTATACACTATAACATTCTACAGTTCTGTGATATCAATTCTTATACACTATAACATTCTATAGCTCTGATATCACTTCTTATACACTATAACATACTACAGTTCTGATATCACTTCTTATACACTATAACATTCTACAGTTCTGATATCACTTCTTATACACTATAACATTCTACAGTTCTGAGATATCACTTCTTATACACTATAACATTCTACAGTTCTGATATCACTTCTTATACAATATAACATACTACAGTTCTGATATCACTTCTTATACACTATAACATTCTACAGTTGGACTCATCCGTGTCCAAGCAAAGAAATCCTAGATACACTGGTCTGTATTTATAAAAGCAAACTGGAGTTATTCTGGAGTAAACCAACCGCACCATAGGGGAACAAATAACATTTTCTAAATTTCCATGCACTTGAATATAGATTTTTAACCTCTAACCCACTTTAATTTAACAGGAATTCTCATTAGTCCACTATTTTACAATTGCTTTACTCCATAACTCCAGTTTTCATTTATAAATTTCGGCCATTGACACATATGACATATGACAAATCTGACAGTTGGTCCTTATATACCATAGGAAATCTTCCAGTTAAATCAATGGCATTTTTTTTCTTTGATGTATTAGCGGCAACTGTGTGCCCCTTATTTACTAAGATGATTTCCCCCATGACCTCTTAATGGCACTTGAGGAACCCCCGAGCAAGAGGATCGAAGGTTATTTTTGTGGGGGTTATGTAGTGTAAGGCAGGATCTTTTTTTCCCCTAAAATATTTTATCCATAAAAAAATGACCAAAGAATAGGCAACCGTTGCCTTTTAGCTGTTGTGGGATTTGTAGTCCAAGATGGGATTTGTAGTCCAACAACGACTGGATTCTCGCTGTTGCCCACAAAAATAGGGTAAGTAATGTATTATCCCCAGCATAGAGATGTCCCAGAGAAGGCTTTGAAAAGGGATCCAAGAGGGAGGATTGGCAAGGAGAGCCAGCTATTGAGGGCAACTCTGATTAAAATGCACCACACATTTTCCACCCACACACCCCTCCAACATTGCAGCTAAGAGATGCCAAGCCCTGGGTGACCTACACAGCCATTTTGAAAACGTAGCGACAGACCCTTTTTCTTACTAACCGTAGTCAAAGACTATTATAGCATAGTCAGGAACTATCAACCGCCTTGGCCAAAAAGAGGATGCCTACACTGGCTCAGTCCAAGTCATCAAAACCAATGACTGCCCCCAAGAGCTTGCAATCTAATCAGATCAATGCATAACTAAATACACATCACAGTTTCTTTTTACAAATGTCACCCCAGACACCCCTCACACAAGTGCAATTAATAGGCCTTATGTATAAAATCAAAATGGAGCAATTATGGTGCAAATCAACTGCACTATAGGGGGGAAATAAACATTCACAAATTTCCAATGCATTTAAACTGATATTTTTAACCCCTAAAATACCAGAGAGGTCTCCAATGTGTTGGAGACCTCTCTGACATTCAAGGGGTTAAGAACCCATTTAAATCAAGGTTTTTTTTTATTTTACCCCCACAGTGCAGTTGGTTTGCCCCCAAATCACCCCATTATTTATTTATACATAAGGTCCATTGGTGTTCACCTGTACTCCCCCCCCCCATTTACCTGATTGACAGTGGATCAGGAGGCAGCAGGATGGGCAGGAAGCTTCTGGAAGCAGCAGGAGAGGTTGTGGTGAGGCTGGAATGAGTTATTGCCCTGCCAGCTCCTCTCTTATTTACCCCCCCTGACTAGGCTGCCAGGCATTAAGTACCAGAGGCTCTGAAAGGCTTCTCCAGACACCATGACAACGCCCCGCCCCCGTAAACAGCTTTCAGCGCTCCTATTGGCCGAAGCATCACCATGGAGCACTCAGTCATCCTGCCCCCTCTCTTTGTGGCTCAGTGCAGGTTGGAGCCAGGCATTGTTACATGGAATAAATGGTATTTGTGCATGTACATAGGGGCAGGAAGGTGCAAAGGGGGCTGGGGTGGCTTATTTGTATATTTAATTTTACAGGATGGGGTCTGCCTCCTCCCCTAATCCTAGTTAGATTTTTTTTTTAATCGTTTTTGGTGTTGGGGGTGGAGGTGACCCATACACCTGTAATTCGGGTTGCACCTGTCTCTTTTTGGGGGGATCAGTTCATAATTTTCTGCTAATTGAGACCTGAGGTTTGTTTATATGATTTTGCTTTTTGGGATCTACACCCCTCTCCTCTTACAATGGGTAATATTATGGGGGTAGATTTATTTAAATGTATTTAATCATCAAGCTAAAAAATGTGCAGTTCTGGAGCAAACCAACTGCACCATAGGGGTTGGCAAATGCACACATTTCCCAATTATTTTAAATGGTATTTTTAACCTCTTGAATGCTAGGGTGGTCTACAAAGCATTGCAAATACCTGTCTAGCATTCAATGGATTAAAAGCCCAATGTAATCAGTGGGTATTGGGGGGATGTTTTTTGCCCTCTATGATTTAGTTGGTTAGGTTCAGAATGACTCCACTATAAGGTATGGCCTAGATTATATTGCGGTCGATAAGTGTTACCACTAGCTTTAACCCTTTGAGTGCCGGAAGGGTACTTGTTGCTTACCACTCTGGCACTCAAGGGGTTAAATAACATTTCTGTTGAAGTTTATGGGGAATTTTGTAGCTAAAACTCCCTTGATAAACGTATCAGCTGAAATGGAATCCAGGCCTAAGTTTGCAATGATGCTCAGTCTCTTGACATTATGGGGAGTTTCTGTCCCTACAGTTTGCTGTTTGGGAACTGCAGTGTCCATTATTAAAGCGGAACTATCTCCCCAAATAAAGTCCCCTCCCCCAATAATTAGTCATATAGAAATACGCTTAGAAATAGTACTGTTATCCAGCATAAGTACAGAGTTATTAAGAAATCCTACTTCATCTGAGACTGTCGACCAGGCATCAGCGCAGACATGTTGGCTTAGAGACATCTGTGCGCCTGTGCTGTCTGTCCCCGGTCTCCTCTAGGGGGCGATGCATTGTAATTTACAGTAACAGGAAGGGACTGGAAGTGCAGGCGTACATATGTCTCTAACGCAATAAGCCTGCCTTTCAGCCTATGATGAAGTAGGATTTCTTAAGTTCTGCTTTAAGGGGATATTTTAACTTTTGCAGAGTGGGGTTCCTCTTTCCTTGATTTGGGAAAGAAATATCACCTATAAATATCTTTAAATACTTGGGAGTATCTAAAGTCCTCTTGACAGGGCAGCACATTGGTAAAATGTCATTCGGTAACCCCTTGAATGTTAGGAGGTTGTGTAGTTTGATACAATACAGATATATTACAGCATACGCAATGCTAGTTAAAGGGATGGTAATGGTTAATTTTAAGTTGATTTAATATTGTAGACATTAAAAAAAGATTAACATCGGTGTAAGTCTTATCTCTCAAATCTTTATGGTTTGAGAGATATTACTTGCTAAAGTTACCTTTTCCTGGCTGTTTTACTCAAGTCTGCCATCTAGCTGACAGCTGCAGATTCCAGTCATCTGACCAGACAGAGGCTCTTCAGCAGAGCTGAAATCACGCTATTTAGATATAAATACTTCATTGGAACGGTCTACAAATTGTGCTTGCAAGCCAAGAACACTTTGTAGACCATTCCAAATTAAATATTTATCTTTCAGTGCTGCTGAAGAGCCACATCTGGTCAAGCGACCAGAATCTGCTTTGACAGCTTTACAGCTCGTCAAGCAGAAAGGGGAGGGACCAGAGAACTTTATTTTCCTATATCTCTCAAACCATAATGGTTTGAGAGATAAGAATAAGTGCAACTACTCTCTTTTAATTGTATATACCATATAGTTAATACTTTTTTCTGACATTACTCTTCCTTTAAATGCGCAGCTCTGGCCAGCTGAAGATGATGGGTGTTGTAGTTCACCAATAGCTGGAGAGCCATGGGTTGCCAACCCCTTGTTTTATATAATCATACTCTTTGAATGGCAAACAATGAAACAAATCTATAGTTAACTATTATTTCCTCTGTATAGTTGCTTTTTTAGCCCTTTGAATGCCAGATTTGTATTCAATGCATTGCACACCCCTCTGGTACTCAAATGGGGTTAACCGTTTGAGTGCCAGGGGGTACGCAACGCATTGCTTCTCTGGCACTCAAAGAGTTAAGGACTCAGCGCATTTTGGGGTCAAGGTTAGTAAAAGCTATTGTATATAGGTGGTGGGGCCCCTGGCATTTGCACACTCATACAGATAATGGGGGTGCACGGAGGCCATTTCTGCTCCCCAATAATGCAGTTTCTCTGGCGCAGATTTTAAACACTATTGTGTCTCCCTAGAGCAGTGCCCGCCCCTCCTCTTCTTTCGGTGACAGCCTTGCACCCTTTGTGCTGTGGCAGAGCAAAGGACCCATTCATTGGGGTTTTTTCCCATAGGCAAAAACTGGGATCTGAAAAGATCCCCCAAAATGCTATGTGAGAGAGGAGGAGGTGGCGGTGTTTGGCAGTGTGCCACAGACATGCCACCTATTTGCATAACAAGGGACTGTGGGCAAGTCACCCGCTTATCCTATTCTGTGCTGGAGAAAGGACGACCTGAATGGGGATTGAGGTGGCCTGTGGCATTAAATTAGTTAACAGTGACAGTGTAAAGGTGGAGTAAGGCCTCGTCCCACTTTTAAAATTTAACACTTCGGACTCCGTAGGAGATATCCTTATGGGAATTAAACCCCCAACAAGGAATAAGGTATAGTTACACGTTTGAACACCAGAAGCATGTCACACATTGCCAAAAGCGCAGGGCACCCCTGTGGCCTTGAAAAGGTTAATGATAAAATACACGTTTCTCTTATATGACTTTATCACCTAAAACAATTGTGGTGATTTTGAAATAAGTTTCAAAATCAACTGTATGTTAAATTAGCCATTTTTTAATTTAAAAAAATCTTCTAAGTTATTTAGCCATATAGATTATGCTAATTAACCCTTTGAGTGCTAGAGGGGTACGGAATGCATTGCTTTGCAATACATTCCGTACCCCTCTGGCACTCAAAGGGTTAAGGTATGCCATTCAGAACCTTAATTTTACCCCTACCCTACCTCTCTTGCTCACTGACTCTTAACCCTTTCAGCCCTAGGGGAGGTGGGCAGTGCATTGTTGTACAGTGTCAGTGAGTGGTTAGGTAATATATGGGTGAGACATGGCATACCTTAATACCATAATCTATACATCTAAATAACGGAAAAACGTTTGAAAAATGGCTATTATAACATACAGATGATTTCAAAATCATCAAAGTCCCTGACTGAACGCTGACTGCAGTGATATCCGGTATTACTTGCATCAGGCGGCTCTGCAGCATTGCCGAGATCGCGTTTATAAAAAAGAAATCTTTCACTGAAACAGTCTTCTACGTGTGCTTGCAAACCAAACACAGGTAGAAGACCGTTTCAGTGAAATAATTCTTTATTATAAACGCGATCTTGGCTCAGCTGCAGAGCCTCCTGATGCACATAAGACATCATATGACAGCTTCCCATGCAGTCAGTGTTCAGCATTCATTCAGGGAAGGGGGAGGGAGGGGGGAACTTTGAGTGCTATCGTCTCTCAAACCATAAGGGTTTGAGAGATGATACGGGGGCAATAAGTTTCTTTTTAACAAAGCTACAATATGGGGATTAGTAATTTGCAAGTATTACTATCCCTTTAAATTAAACAGAAATTACTATCCCTTTAAAACAACACCTTATAAAAATTTAAAATTAGTTGCCCAAGTCTTCTGTATATTAAAAGGAACATATTACTCTATGTCTAATCGCTTACTTCTTTGTAGTTCAAAAGTTATGAAGCACTGAAGATCCAACCAGCCGCCCCTTTCTGGCCGCCTCCCACTGAATCTGAGATCGGGTTGTGCGACTCGACGGCTGCAGCGAGGGACAAACTTCAGTAAATATAAGGGAAATCATACTCCAATTTGACAAAGAAGGGCAGGATTACCCTTTGCTTACTGAAGTTTGTCCCTCGCTGCAGCTGTCCTGACCGGTCTGCATCTTCTGGGTGATGTGGGGAGAAGGGGCGGCGGTGGATCTTCAGTGCTTCATAACTTTTGAACTGCAAAGAGGTAAACGCTTAAACATAGTGCAATATGTTCCTTTTACTATAAAGAAGACTCTGGAAACTAATTTTAAATAGACAATATTATCACTTTAAAGAGGTCATAATGTCTCACTTTAAATGAACATTTGATTATTCCTTACTAGTTGAACAGCCCGTTACACGGGCCACAGTGCCACTTCCACCCGGTCGCGGGGCAGTCGTGCGCAGTAGAGACTTCCCGCGCCACGACTGATACACAGCTGTATCAGCAGTGGCGCGGGCAGTGTCTACTGCGCAAGACTGCAGAACGCGCAGCAGTGTCTACTGCGCATGTCGCGGCGTTACACACAATTTAGCGAATTATTATATAGGATACTGTGTACCGTCGGCAGTGTTCTGATCGGTGTACATTTTGTGTAATTATATTTTAAAGTTTCCCCCTCCTACCCCTTTATAGACAGATCTGAAATCGGGACAGCTCGCAAAGAAGGACAATATTGTCCATCAGTAACAGGAAACCCTGCTCCCACTGACGAAGGAGGGCCGGTTTTTCCATTATGCTGATACAAGATTGTCCCTCATCGTGATCTGTCTGGACCAGTGGTTCTCAACCCGTGCCCTCAGTGGCCACTAACAGGCCAGGACTTATGAAATTCCCTGCTAGAACACAAGTGTGTTGATCAGAGGCTCAGTCGTATTGATTAACTCACCTGTGCTCTTAAAAGGGAATCCTGGCCTGTTAGTAGCCACTGAGGGCACGGGTTGAGAATCACTGGTCTGGGCTGACTTCCTGCTCTGAAGAAAGAATAGGGACGTCTGTTAAAGGGGCGGGGGGAACTTTATGATATAACTAGTTTTAAAGCCCGTGTACACGGGCCAACACTGGCAGTCTGAATTCGGAGTGCCCCGCTCCATATCATCCGCAGCTCGGGCAGTCTGTTCTGAGCATGACTGCGGCGCGCGCAGCCATCTCTACCGCACATGACGGCTTCTGACAAACATCCTTAGCGAATTATAATATAGGATTACACAAAAACTACAACAATCAGAACATTGTGATGGTATGGAGCGTTATTACAAAGTATAAGGAATAATCGAATATTACTATCAAGATATAGCCACTTTAATATCCATATATTTGTACCAGTATGAGAGTGTCTTTAACACATTGGATTCCAGAAAACTCTCCAACCCACTGTGTTGGAGACATTAATAGCATTTAAAGGGTTAAGGTGCCAGTTAATTGTTTCCTATATCATCAGATTGGAAATAAGATAAAATAGATATTTTTTTGTAGGAGGTTCGGGTACTTTGATCTTTATGTTTGCAAGAAATCTAGAGCAATTGTGGAGTAAACCAACTGCACTGTAGGGGGTCACCTAAAGATTTCTGTCGAGTAAGTGGGGCCATTGAATGCCTTGATTGAAAACGCAATGCATTGGAGAAGTTTCTAGCATTCAAGAGGTTAAAATCCCCCTTTAAATCAATAAGAGTTCTGGAAATGAAAATGTTGCACACAATGTTCTTTGAAAATGTTGCACACAAAAAAGTGTTTTTAGGTCGCAATAACCATATCACATTGATGAAAAAGGCAACATGAGAATCTTGCCCTGCCTCAAAAGCGTGAGATTCTCATGTCACCGCATTAAACTCTGCTTCAACCCTTCATCCCTTTCAAACGTATGTCTCACTAGCGAATGCTGCACAGCGTTGTCCTTTTGATGCAGTGCTCCATGTGAGTCTGGGACCTGCTGACCAATGCAGTGCTGGATGGGGATGACGGTGAGTCTCGCTGCAGCGGTTAACCCCCTCTGTACACTCCTGTGAAATCACCACCTCTGTGAATCTTCTTGCAGCGATTTGCTGGCTGCTCCTGGCAAAATCACTTGTGGCGATTCTTTGGGTGCAGGCGATCTACTCTCCCCAGTCCAGGGGAGGGCTGGCAACTTGTGGCCTGGGGGGCAAGTACAATCTATTGGCCCATTTCTTCAGTCGCTCCAGCCCAGTGTCCCAGCCCATCCCCTTCAGTTACTTTTACTATTGGTATTAATGCTGTTAAGTAAGGTAAACGAGACCACAGAGCTTACAGTTGAAATGCGGCTACTCTAGTGATACCATAGAGCTTACAATTTAAATACAGCAACATGATTGATACCATAGAGCTTACAAGGGAAATGGGTTATGCTGTTAGTGTAGCTCTATTTGGATTGTAGCTCTGTGGTATCATTTATGTAGTTCCATTTCAGTTGTAAGCTCTGTGGTATCACTAGTGTAGCTCCATTTACAGCAGCAATTGGGAGGCTGAGTGAGTCAGTGGCCCACTGGCCCAGACATGTGACCAGCCCAGGGGGCAATTGCCCCTCTCCCCCCCAGGCCAGCCCTCCCCTGCCCCAGTCTCCCCAGAGATGTGTTAAGGCTCCATAGGGCCCTAGGCATGGTACAAATTTGGGGCCCCACATCTCTTGATCTGGTGCTTCTGACACAGAGGGCTGTTAGCAGATATTGTTTTATGGTTCTATCGGAATTGGGAGCAACTGGATGATGCTGGTCTCTTTAACCTAAAAGGGCATCTGGCACAAAATGTTAGTGGCAGCAACAGTAGGGCCTCTGTGACCCATCTCTTGCAACCAGAGGCCCTCATATTGGCCTGGGCCCTAGGCAGTAGCCTAGGTTGCCCTAATGGATGATCCGACTCTGGTCTCCCCAGGAATAAAAGAAAAGTGGAGCAAACCATCTTTATCATAGGGGAGACATAAAAAATCCTAACATCCCCATTGCTTTAAAGCGGAACTATCACCCAAAATAAAGCCCCCCCCAATAATTAATCATATAGCGATAAGCTTACAAATAGTATTATTATCCGTCATAAGTACAGCGTCATTAAGAAATCCTACTTCTTCTGAGACTGACGGCCAGGCATCAGTGCAGATATCTTGGCTTAGCGACATCTGCACACCTACGTTGTCTGTCCCGGTCTCCTCTAGGGGGCGTTGCATTGTACCTTAAGGTAACAGGAAGGGACTGATAGCACAGGTGCCTCTCAAGCAAAAAGCCTGGCCGTCAGTCTCAGATAAAGTAGGATTTATTAATAACACCCCTGGACTAGTAGAATTTAAAGGGATAGTAATACCTGGATTTAAGAAGGTTTAATATTGTTTGTATGAAAAAAATAACTGAAATGCAGTAAATCCCATTGCTTAAAAATGTATATTTTTTATAAGCTTTTAAAGTCCCTCCCTCTTGGCCCTTTTTATCACATCAGCGCTCTAGCTGATGGATCGAGATTCTGGTTGTGCCACCAGACGGCTCTTCAGCAGAACCGAAATAGCATTATCTACAAAGACATTCTTTATTAGAACAGTCTACAAAGTGTGCCTGTCTCCCATGGCCCTGAAGAGCCGTCCGGTCGCACAACCAGAACCTCTATCTATCAGCTACACTGCTAACGTGAGTAAAAGGGGCGGGAGGGGGGGACATTAAAAGCTTATAAATCTTAACCCTTTGAGTGCCAGAGGGGTACGCAACGCATTGCTTTGCAATGCGTTGCATACCCCTCTGGCACTCAAATTGTTAAAATATACATATTTAAGCATCAGGATTTACTGCATTTCATTTATTTTTTTTCATATGAACACTATTAAAGGGATAGTAATACTTTATTATTACTATCCCCTATATTGTAGATATTTGTAAAATAATGTAATAGCCCCCAGGTTCATCTCTCAGATCTTTATGGTTTGAGAGCTAACGGAAGGCAAAGTCCCCCCCTCCCTCCCCCTTCCCTGAAGTTAGAGTTGTACTGACTGCAGGGGAAGTCTGTCGTACGACAGTCAGGCGGCTCTGCAGCTGAGCCGAGATCCCGTTAGTGACAAATAATTATTTCACTTAAACGGTTTTCTACATATGCTTGGTTTGTGTTTGGTTTGCAAGCACATGTAGAAGACTGTTTCAGTGAAATAATTCTTTGTCACTAATGTGATCGTGGCTCTGCTGTAGAGCCACCTGATTAAAGTCAGACCAGATATCCCTGCAGTCAGCACAACTGTGACTTCAGGGAAAGGGGAGGGAGGGGGCAACTTTGCCTTCGGTTATCTCTCAAACCATAAAGGTTTGAGAGATGAACCTGGGGGCTATTAAATTATTTTGGAAATACCTACAATATGGGGGATAGTAATAATAAAGTATTACTATCCCTTTAAACCTTGTTAATTCCTGGTATTACTATACCTTTAAATCAATCCAAAGCAGGCAGCTAGAAGTTGCTTGTGGCGGGAATACGGCTTAGATTAGGCAGAATTTCCCACTAAAAACAGACTTCAAAAGCCCCCACCACTTTGTAAGAAATACATATTTAAATGACGTGTGTAAGTCACTGCATCTCCCAGGCCTTTTCTCCCGCTGCATTTGTAGCCAGTTCCCTCTCTGCCAAATTCACAACTCTAGTACATTAACATGCTAAAAACAGAGTGACCCTTGTATGCATACTCCTGTCCTGCTGCCCTGAGGGTTTACTGAACAGGCCTCTCATTACTGCCTCGCCTTTCATCACCTGTACATTTGACAATGAGATGAGACGCCACATGCAGCTGCTATTGGGATGCAGTTTGTCACATAAACACCCCAGTCTACTTGTTTCCTAGTCCAGCACCATAAACAACTATTAGAGGGAGAACTTCTAATTGACTACTGTGTCAGAAACTGATGCTTGTGTTGGGCTACAAGAAAATGGCAACTTATCACTTCCTGCCAATGTATATGTACAGGTAGATGAAGAGATAGAGAAATCTATAAGAGCATTTGAAGGGGAACTATCACCCCAAATAAAGTCCCCCCTCCAATAATTATCTATATAGTGATAAGCTTACCAGTAGTACCATTATCCAGCATAATTACCACGTTAGTGAGAAAACCTATTTCTGCCAAGACTGACGGCCAGGCAACAGCGCAGACATCTTTGTTTACAGACATCTACATGTCCATCCCAGTCTCCTCTAGGAGGCGTTGCATAGTACCTTTAGGTACCAGAAGGGAGTGACGGTGCTGGCGCGCAGATGTCTGTAAGCAAAGATGTTGCCTGGCCGTCAGTCTTGGCAGAAGTAGGATTTCTGATTAACACGGTAATTAGGCTGGATAATAGTACTATTGGTACGCTAATGGCTAATTATTGGGGAGGGACTTTATTTGGGGTGATAGTTCCCCTTTAAGTATAAATCACAATTCAGTGACTTTAGTACATGGACAGCTCAATGGGCATCAACAGCCTAACGCTACAAGAAAATGGTGCTGTTGGTAGTGTTTGCCATAAAAAAGTAGGAATCGGTTAACTCTCTATTGTTTGAAATTGTGTGTGTGTGTGTGTATATATATATATATATATATATATATATATATCAGGGCTCAAAATTTCCACTCGCCACTAGCCAACGGCGAGTGAAAATTTAGCCCTGGTGAGTAGAAATTCAGCCCTGGTTGGTATGTTATGGCTTGCAGTGGCGAGTAACTTTTCAGGTCTGGCTAGTAACAAAGGACTTCAACTTTTAAGCCCTGTATATATATATATATATATATATATATATATATGTATTCACATTTCCTTGTTTCTGGTATGGGAGCAGCTTGACTGTATGGTATGTAAGAAGTGCCTATCAAGCCAATCCAAATTGTGGGAGGTGCTTCAGGAATCATGGGGTTCTTCACATTACCTCAACAAACTGACAACTAGAACGCCAAACGTCTGCAAGGCTGTAATTCCTGCTAATGGAGGATTTTTAGATGAAAGCAAAGTGGGAAGGACACAATTATTATTTAAATTAAAATCATAATTTCTTACCTTGTCAACATCTTGACTGTATTTCCTATTCATTTTGCAACTCATTTGATGGAAAACAAGGACATTTCTAAGTGACACCAAACTTTTGAACGGTAGCGTATATAAAAAAAAATGTGGTTTCCCAAAAGGTTGCCAATAAAAAGTTTGACCATCCCAGTTCTAATCACGAGACCCCTGACACAAGCTACTGAACAATATACTAATTAGTTATGTTCAAGGTCAAATTCAGTACCATACCTTGGAACCCCCAGGGTTTGACCTTGAGACTCAGGGTTTTGGTATACCCGAGATCTCCCCAGATCTGCCCTGGAGACGCCAGTTTTTAGAGTTAATTACCGGGTCTCCTGGGACAGGGCCGGCTCCACCTTTTGGCGAGGTAGGCACCTGCTTAGGGCGCCCATCTACTGGGGCGCAGAGTAGAGCCATGGAGGCTGCTGTGTGAAGAAACTGAGGCGAGAGAGAGGCGTCGCTCTGAAAAGCGTGAGCGCCTAGAAAGCCTTCTGCTGCCCCCCAACGAGCGTTGCAGCGCCCAGTGCCAGCCAGGCAGATGCTTTTTATACGCATTTTGAAGTCCCTGTCCCAAGGATAGCATCCTCCTGCCGCCCCCCCAATGAAAGAGGTGGGGTATAAGTGGGCAGGGCATGAATGGGTGGGGCATAAGGCAGCAGGGCCAAGGGGGCAGCAAAATTAGGTTTTGCCTAGGATGCTGAAAATTCTTGCGCCAGCCCTGAAGGCTGATTCTCCGGTGCTGGTGGGTTTCCTTTTGAAACTTTGCCCAGTTGTCCCTGACACCCTGTCCTGCCTACTTCCCACCCACGTCTCCTCCTTCTCACCATGTTCCTCCCCTCTGGCACTCAAAGGGTTAACTTGACCTGGGCAGAAAATCCTAATGGCTTCTACTATTCATTTACAGGTGGGTTTGCTTCCCCCAAATTAATATTTAATCAGAACTGGATATTATGTCCAAGGACGCAGATTCTGTGTTGCAGGACTCCAAGACCCCAAACTCCTCCCACTGAAATTAACTTTCCTAAGAATTAACGATTCGTTTTGATGAATTAATCCACACAGAATTGATTCATAACCACCATCAAGATTTTCTGCACAGACTAAAGTACGTTTTTTAATTTTTTTTTTATTATCGGAGGCGATAGGGTTACTTTAACACCTTAGCGACGATGACATGATGATAACGCCATCAGTGTTTGTGCGTTAAGTACTGGTGACTATCCTGGCATGTCATGGAATCCCAGAATGCATCACGCGAACAAAAAACAAAAAAAAAAGTGCCGTGGACCTCTAATGCCGATCACTTCCGGAATTAAATAGGAGAATTTATTCCAGAGATGTGCATATCAATCTTTTTTTTTTTTTTTTTAAATACGATGACACTGCATGTCCTTTACCAATTAATTATGGCTTTTTTTTTTTTTAGACGTTAACAAATATAGGTAATAACCCTTTGAGTGCCAGAGGGGTATGGAACGCATTGCTTTGCAATCCGTTCCATGCCCCATGGCACTCAAAGGGTTAATTCAGTAAAATATGGCAAAATTATTGTTATAATCTCTCGGAGTAAATTGTTGAAAAATTGCAAAAGAAAAAAAAAGTTGCCTTGAATCTATACTGAATCTGAACATTTTGGGGGAGTTTTTTTTTTTTATCAGCGGTGAAAATAATGTTAGAAACGTGCAGCTGTGTGGAGAAAGTTGACATTACATGACTACAGGGCCAATTTCCATCCCAGGGGCCCCTAGGCAAAACATGCTAGGTGCCCTTAGCTCCACCTACCAATCCTGACATGGCCCCACCCCCAGCCCCATTCACTACCTCCTGGTACAGAAAATACTCTTGGCTTATAACAAGATGACCGGCAAAGCTTGAAGATACAATATCTTTAAAAGTACTTACATTTAGGGAAAAAACAGCTTTCCTAATACTACGTTATTAACAAAACCTATGGTAAGATTTTTTTGAGGGGGATACATCCCCTTTAAGAACCAGAGAATTGCTCCAATGCACAGTGAAGCAATGTGTTGGAGAACATTCTAGAATACAATAATTAACGCTTTGAGTGCCAGATGGGTACGCAACCCATTGCAGAGCAATGCGTTGCGTACCCATCCGGCACTCAAAGAGTTAAAGACTAGTGTGTAAAACTTTATTCCGTTTCCTAGAATTCTCTATTTTCCAGGACTGCCCTGTCCAGTAGTATATACTATTTAACCCTTTTCGGTCCCAGAGTGGAGCCCAACGCATTGCAACTCACCGAAAGGGTTAAACTCTTAAGCATCACCATCCCCCCAGTAACGTCAGCATCAGGGTGTGTGAACCGATCTCAGGCCTATTAAAAAAGAAAGGATAGGGTAATAACACATAGGGTTAATGAGCCTAACCTAATAAATGGCCATTGTTTGCCATAAACGCTTTCAGAAAGAAATGGCTCTATTACAAAGTAAGTGAAGTCAAAGGCCAGTCCAAGATCACAGGCTGTAATCTGGTGTGAGGGAAACAGGGTAGAAGCTTGCTGGGAAGGTCAGTGTAGGATTTAATAAATCCAGAGTGCCAAAATGATTTGGGAAGTTTTCCATATGAATCCGTTGTTCTAAAAAAGGAGAGAAAGCATATAATGGGGGTTATACACTAAGTTGTGATAAAGAGGTGATAAAGCGGAGATGACTTCTCCAGTGACTGCACCCAATTTGCGTCATTATTGCACCCATATTGCATCCTTAATGTGTCCTTATTGCACCGATATTGCACCATTACTGCACTAATATTGCATCCATATTGCATCAATATTGCACCCAGTTTGCGTCATTATTGCACCCATATTGAGTCTTTAATGTGTCCTTATTGCACCGATATTGCACCATCATTGCACCAATATTGCACCCATATTGCACCCGTATTGCATCCATATTGCACCCAATTTGCAACATTATTGCACCCATATTGCACCATTATTGCACCCATATTGCATCCTTAATGTGTCCTTATTGCACCCATATTGCATCATTATTGCACCATTATTGCACCCATATTGCACCCAATTTGCGTCATCATTGCACCAATATTGCACCCATATTGCACCATTATTGCACCCATATTGCACCCAATTTGCATCATCATTGCACCCATATTGCACCATTATTGCACCATTATTGCACCCATATTGCACCATTATTGCACCCATATTGCACCATTATTGCATCCATATTGCACCCATATTGCACCATTATTGCACCCATATTGCTTCCATATTGCACCATTATTGCACCCACTTTGCGTCATTAATGCACCAATATTGCGTCCTTAATGCTGCAACATGGTAACGCACGATATGGTGAATGCGCCATTTGGAACAAAGCAATATTGGTACAATAATAATTTGTGACACTTTAAGATGCATAACTTTAATTGCGACACTTTAAATGAGGCGGCTGAATAAATGCATCATTTTATGACGCAAAACTTTACACGCGTCACTTCAAATGGATAACCAAAAATGCACTGCAGCTCCTGTCCAATGTCAAAATCAAGGCTCAGTTCTCTCTCTCTAGTGTTTAGAGCTCTGTCTGGAAGCCATTTTCTTGTAGTCCAGCAGAGACATCACTTCCTGTCATAGTAGGCAATGGGCAGTTAACCCTCTGTGCTCCGGACTCTTCATCCGGGACTTTATTTTGTCCCAGAAGGGGGCTGTAGACTCAGACCCTAAAACTGAAAATAGAACATTAATATCGTAATATATAAACGGGCTGCGCTTTGTTCACATTATAAACTCAGACCCTAAAATAAATACATAATCAAAATAGTACATTAACCCCTTAACGATCACCCGTGGCAGTGCGAGGTCGGCAGGTAAGGACCACGGGGGCGTGTAGTCTCGCAGGGACCCCAGAATTTGATGACGTGCCAGGACGGTTACTGGTCCTTAAGTGCTGGGACCCTTGTGACGGTCTTGGCACGTCAAGGGTCATTAAGGGGTTAATATAGTTTAATAAACCTCTGTATCATGCGTCCATGTGCACGATATAGAGAATACATATATCAATCACGCACATGGACGCATGATACATTATACGGAGGGTTTTTTGTGCATTGTGTTCAAATTAGTCTCTCAAGTGCCAAATTATTTACCTATTTTTTAGACTTAATAGAGTAGAGGTCTGTTTCTGGCAGCTGAGAAGGCAGGGCTTCTTTACAGTAAGGGTGGTAAAGCTGTGGAATTCTTTGCCTCAGGATGCTGTGCTTACAGATAATGCAACTGCTTTCAAAAAAGCAATGGATGCCTATCTAGCTCAGAACAATATTGAGACTTATGACAGTTGGCTTCAATGCAGATAGGATGTTGATCCAGGGAAATATCTGACTGCCATTTGGAGTCGGGAAGGAATTATTTTACCCATTTGGGACTAAATTGGAAATGGCTTCAGAGGGCTTTTTTCTGCCTTGCTCTGGATCAACAGGAGTGTTGTTGGCATGGGCCTCATCTACTAGGTTATTATGTTACTATATATTTCTTGATTTGTTCCAGTATTAGCACCAACAATTCTATATTGTTAACCCCTTAATCCACACAGAATTGATTCATAACCGCCATCAAGATTTTCTGCACAGACTAAAGTAAGTTTGTTTGTTTTTTATTATCGGAGGCGATAGGGTTACTTAAACACCTTACGACGATGACATGATGATGACCGCCATCAGTGTTTGTGAGTTAAGTACTGGTGACAATCCTGGCTTGTCATGGAATTCTGGGATGGCAGCACGGCTGCACACTGAGCTGACATCCCAGAATGCATCACGCGAGCAAAAAAAAATAAAGTGCCATGGACCTCTAGGGCCGATCACTTCCGGAGTTAAATAGGAAAATTTATTCTAGTGATGTGCATATCAATCTTTTTTTTTAATATGATGACTCTGCATGTCCTTTACCAATTAATTATGGCTTTTTTTTTTTTTTAGACGTTAACAAAAATAGGTCATAACCCTCTGAGTGCAAGAGGGGTACGGAACGCATTGCTTTGCAATCCGTTCCGTACCCCCTGGCACGCAAAGGGTTAATTCAGTAAAATATGGCAAAATTATTGTTATAATCTCTTGGAGTAAATTGATGAAAAATTGCAAAAGAAAAAAAAAAGTTGCCTTGAATGTATACTGAATCTGAACATTTTGGGGGAGTTTTTTTTATTTATCAGCGTTGAAAATAATGTTAGAAATGTGCAGCTGTGTGGAGAAAGTTGACATTACATGACTACAGGGCCAATTTCCATCCCAGGCGGCCCTAGGCAAAACATGCTAGGTGCCCTTAGCTCCACCTACCACTCCTGAGATGGCCCCACCCCCAGCCCCATTCACTACCTCCTGGTACAGAAAATACTCTTGGCTTATAACAAGATGACCGGCAAAGCTTGAAGATACAATATCTTTAAAAGTACTTTAGGGAAAAACACAGCTTTCCTAATACTACGTTATTAACAAAACCTATGGTAAGATTTTTTTGAGGGGGATACATCCCCTTTAAGAACCAGAGAATTGCTCCAATGCACAGTGAAGCAATGTGTTGGAGAACATTCTAAAATACAATAATTAACCCTTTGAGTGCCAGATGGGTATGCAACCTATTGCAGAGCAATATCTGACTGCCATTTGGAGTCGGGAAGGAATTATTTTACCCATTTGGGACTAAATTGGAAATGGCTTCAGAGGGCTTTTTTCTGCCTTGCTCTGGATCAACAGGAGTGTTGTTGGCATGGGCCTCATCTACTAGGTTATTATGTTACTATATATTTCTTGATTTGTTCCAGTATTAGCACCAACAATTCTATATTGTTAACCCCTTAATGATCGGTGCAGCGACGCGACTTAAGGATCGCGGAGCTTTTTTTTTTTTTTTTTTTTTTCTTTTTCCGTTTCCGGACTCCCCGAACGGCGTGCAACCACGGGGGGAGCCTGGAACTCCATGACGGTCATAGTACGTCATGGGTCATTCAGTCAGATCGACCCGTGACATACTATGACCGTCAAGGGTCGTTAAGGGGTTAAAAACAAAAATTGCTGCAGACTGAGCTGTTTACACAGTCACATAACAATTGTGCTAGTAAATGCAACTTGCAGAAACGTTCCTACTTTCACAGGAAATTTATATCTCATCGTATCTTCCTCTCATCCTATTGGCCTTCCATGTGGATCATTCGCAAAGATGGCTGGATCATTTCCTTACTCACCACAGACATTCAAACCAGTGGTTCTCAATCTTTTTTTTTTTTTTTTTGCTCAAAGCACACTAACTCAAAATCTGGACTTTTTAGGGCACCCCTATAATTTAATACGCTATTTGCCAATTGTCATGGGTGTAATGAAGGGGACAAATATATAATTATATAGTTATTTTAAGGTTTCACAATCAGAGTAACAAACAATTATACCGTGCATAACAGTTTCCATAAATTTATATTTGAAACCCAATATTCTCATTTTTGTTAAAGGGATAGTAATACATCTAAGCACACTTTGTAGACCGTTCCAGTGAAGGATTTCTTTTTCAATAATGCAATCTCGGCTCTGCTGCATAACCTGCGCTTGTCCTGGTACTGGATTCCCCTGCAGTCAGCTAGAGCGCTGATGTCAGTGAAGGGGGAGGGGGGTGGAACATTGACAGTGAATATCTCTCAAACCATGAAGGCATTTAGCTTAAAGGGATACTAATGGATAATTTTAAGTTGATGTAATATTGTAGACATTAAAAAGGGTTAACATTGATGTAAGTCTTATCTCTCAAACCTTTATGGTTTGAGAGATATAACTTGCTAAAGTTACCTTTTCCTGGCTGTTTTACTCAAGTCTGCCATCTAGCTGACAGCTGCAGATTCCAGTCATTTGACCAGACAGAGGCTCTTCAGCAGAGCTGAAATCACGCTATTTAGAAATAAATACTTCATTGGAACGGTCTACACAGTGTGCTTGCAAGCCAGGCACACTTTGTAGACTGTTCCAAATTAAGCATTTGTCTTTAGATATCGTTATATCGGAGCTGCTGAAGAGCCACATCTGGTCAAGCGACCAGAATCTGCTTCTGACAGCTTTACAGCTCGTCAAGCAGAAAGGGGAGGGAGCAGGGAACTTTATTTTCCTATATCTCTCGAACTATAACGGTTTGAGAGATACGAATGAGTGTAAGTATTCTCTTTTAAAGCGGAACTTTCATCTCCCAACAACTTTAACCTGTATGAAAGCTATGCCTAATAGGATGCTATTTTTACATATATTACTGCTTTGCCATTCTTTTAAGTTAATAAACTGAACCTTTATGTTCGCTTCATGACCATGGAGAACAGCGCCATCTTGCAGAAAAAGTGTTTATGCGCATGCGTCAGCTCTCCCTGTGTCATGTCACTCAAAGGGAGAGAGGCCGATGTTCATGAAGTGCGCATGCAAATTAGTTTTGATGACTAGGTCCTCCACTGCGCGAGCACACGCCATACACTCTATTGTTGCATGCACACAACCCATCAACTAGCGCTCCGGAGGTAAGAGAGTAGTTTACCCTTTAAGTGCCACTCAAAGGGTTAACTGAGTGAGAAAATTAATTAAGGCACGACCTGGACGCGCTGGATTCAGGGAGCGCGCCAGGTCATTTGGTTTAGACATGCTTGACGGGAGGATTCAGGGGCTGGACGGAGGATTCAGGGACAAGCCCTGTGGGAGTGTCTTGTGTACCATAAGGTGCAGCTTGAATCGGACTTTGCGTCATCAGGTACAAAATTAATTTCTCTAATGCTGAGCTTAGACGAATTTTTATGTGAAATTTAACACAACACTACAAACAGGGGACACACAGGAAGGGATGAAGACATGATCATACCAAGGTGAAAGTTCCGCTTTAATTGTATCTTTAATATAGTAGTGATATGCAGGCATAATGCCGCAGAGTAAAGGGTTAATGGCAATGAAAATTTGGATGTGCACCAATATTTTGTGTATTTGCTTTCTACCAAGGGGAACAAAAGGACAGCACAGATAAGTAAAACCAAGCCCCTGGATCAGAGCGTAACCTAACCTCACTGTCCTATGTCTACCGTAGACTGGTCCTCTCTATAGGAGCGTAGTTTTACAGATGGGATGAAAAGAAGTGGAGGAATTCTGGGACATACCAACTACACGAATAATCCCAAATTCTCATTGATTTAAATGGGAGTTTTAACCTCTTTAGCATTCGAGGGGTTAATATTTCTTTATTAGTTCCCCTACATTTGGTCTGTGATTCCCTCCCTTTTTCTGAAATCCCCTTCTGTCCCCATGCACTGATAGTGTAAACTGACCAGAGGGCACCACAGGGCTGCAGGTTCATTAGCACTGAATGAGGCCTGCGTATTTGTGTTTGCTGACTGGAGGATGCTGGGGTCCCTGCTGTGAAAATGGACACCTCCTTACACTGGGAACGGACAGCAGCAGGAAACTGGAACTGGGTTTAGACAGGTGGCGAAACTTGCCCCCTTCCTGCCACCTCACACCCCAGTGAGCTGGGAATTGTTATAGGGTCACCATATTTGAAAGTTGAAAAATTCAAGACACTTCGAAATATAATTTTTGTTTAAAGGGACACTAATGTCTCATAAAAATGTGGGTTTTTTTTTTTTTTAGATTAAAAATAAATAAAATCTGTGCAGCAAATCTCATCTCTGAAGCCTTTACGGTTTGAGAGATATTCGGTCCTAAAATTCCCCCCTCCGTCCCCTTCTCCTCACGTCATTTGTAAGCTGACAGCAGGAGTTCCTGGTATGATGACCGACAGGTGGCTCTTCAGCAGAGCCGCAATAGTGCGATTTTAAAAGAAATATTTCATTGGAACGGTCTACAAAATGTGCCTGGTTTGGAAGCACACTTTGTAGACCATTCCAAAGAAGTAATTCTTTTTAAATCACGCTATAGCGGCTCTGCTGAAGAGCCTCCTTGTGTCCGCCGTCATGGATCTCCTTCTGTCAGCTTTACAGCTGACATCAGGAGAGAGAGAACTTTAGGCGCGAATATCTCTCAAATCGTAAAGGTTTGAGAGATGGGATTTGCTGCACAGAATTTATTTTTCTTTAATCTACAAAACAAAAAAATATTTTTATGGGACATTGCTGTCCCTTTAACCCTTTGAGTGCCAGAGTGGTACGGAATGCATTGCAAAGCAATGAATTCCGTACCACTCTGGCACTCAAACGATTAAGCCTTTCGATAGAGGAGCAGCACATTGCCATACAATCGTCTATCAATATAAATAATCTATCTATATAAAAATATAGTAATAATTTAATGGGATAGTAATAATTAATATGTAAAAACATATATTTCGAAGGCTTATCCTTCTAAGTAAAACAAGTATATTCCCACTGCTGAAAGGTGTTTTATTCAAAATTTATTGCAGCTCAGACGTGAATATTTTAGGTGCAATATCACAGTGGCACTGTTGTTACACCATCCTATGGACAGCTATGGGCAGATGACCATAAACCTCTATAGGATGGTGTAGCAACAGCGCCACTGTAACATTTCAGGCCACTGTGATACTGCATCTAAAATATTCATGTTTGAGCTTCAATAACCTTTGAATAAAATATCTCTCAGCAGTGGGACCTCCCTTGTTTTACTCAGGAGGATAAACCTTACAATACATATATTTTTTATGTATAAAATGTTACTATCACTTTAAGACGCTGGATGTTTCTGCATGTTTATTCCTAGCTGTATCTTACATAACCTTTAGCATGGATTGGAGCCCCATACCTGTTAGTAAGAACAGTCTTACCATCACTAGTAGTCAGTGACTCACTTATTAGTATAGATCCAGTTAGAGGCATTGAGGTATAGTAGTAACACAGCACACAAAGAGCAGCATTGGTGCTAACTCCAGACAGGTAGCTCTCTGATCAGAATTGCTCGTTGTGTGAGGGGTTTTCTGACAGGTCACCCTCACAGTCACAGGACTTGCCTGCTCTTGAAACAGTAGAAAAATAGTTTCAAGTGGTGGAGTGAATGGGGAAGTTTTTCACACAGAGAGAGGTGAAATAAAGTTCCCCCTGATCTCTTTCCTAGAAGGACATCCAGGACATTTACCTTAATACCTTAAGAACTAAGGATGTACATGTCCATCATGGGGAGAACGTGCGTAAAGGACCCATGACGTGCATGTATGTGCTGGAATTCAGGGGTCCCCACGCGGCTGCACGCTGTTTGGGGACCTCTGATTTCAGTAACCAAAAAAAAAAAAATTCCATGGTGCTGGCCGCAAATAAAAGTAGCCACCAGGTGGTGCTGTTTCATTATGGAAATATGTCAGTGCTTTGCCAACACTGAAATAGAAGGAATATCTTGAGTTTGTAGTAACTTTTGAATTAAGAATCACACACGGTCGGAGAAGCTTTGTTTTTGTCAACAGGAAATAATCTATTATACCGACAATATATTTATATTTTTCTCCTCAAAATTATTATTCTTTTACATTATTCTTTAGGTCACAGCTTCTCAAACATATGCAAGTCCTTCTGTTGTAAAATTAACCCTTTGCGTAGTTCCCGTTTGACACATTTTTTGTTAGCACAGAGGAGGCGAAACATGTGGCTCTCCAGATGTTGTTGGACTTAAACGCCCATCATCCTTCTGGAAGCCTCTCTATAAATGTGGTGGGCAATGTGACACTCCAGCTGTTGTTAGAAGTCAGCTCACCCTGTTGTCTGGGCCATATCAACGTTTTTATAATAGGGGGTGGGCAATGTGGCTCTCCAGCTATCGTAGGACTACAACTTCTTTTTGTTGGAATAGAACTTTCATTATCCTATTGGCCATCTCACAGTCCCAGCTGCAGTTGTGACTTTATACATAAGGTCTAATCGGTGATAGGGGACAAAAACTCATGTAATTCCAACTGATTTAAAGTGGAATGTTCATGTATTTTAACCCCTTCGTGTCCGATGACATACCCGGACCGTCACGCTCGTCCGGCACTTAAGGACCAGTGATGTTCCTGGCACATCACGTACTTCTACTCACGGAGCACGGTAAGTAATACCGGGGACTGAAGTTGATCGCTCCAAGACCGGAGTGATCGCTTTCAGTACCTCGTTCGGCATTCTGGCACACATGATCAGTCACGTGGGGCGGCACTTCGAACTTCCCTATCTGGTCCTTAAAGGACCACACAACCCGGGACCGCTGGTCCTTAAAGGGATAGTAATACTTTATTTTATCTTTATTTTATTTTGTAGGCATTAAAAAAACATGAAGAACGATATAAGTCTTATCTCTCAAACCTTTATGGTTTAAGAAATATTCACAAGCAAAGTATCCCCCCCCCCCCCCGTTCAGCCAGATCAGAAGGGAGGTGCCCAGGTAGACTGCAGAGAGGGACAATCTTCAATTAAGATAAGGGAAAAAGCTGAAAAACCTGTCAAGGGGGGCAGGGCTTTCATTATTTTCATACAAAGAATATTGTCCCCTTCTGTTATCTGTCTGGTCTTACAACCAGATTCACATCTGAGAAGAGATGGCTTACACTAGGTAAAAGGGGCGGGAGGGGAAACTTTGCTTGTGAATATCTCTTAAACCATAAAGGTTTGAGAGATAAGACTTATATAATTCTTCATGTTTTTTAATGCCTACAAAATAAAATAAAGATAAAACGAAGTATTACTATCCCTTTAAGGGATTAATGTGCCCCCTAAATCATCCTATAATATAAAAGGCCAGATGTATGTTTGTCTGATGCAGTCGTGCACAGTAGAGACTGACTTGCACTCGGCTCCCCTTAGCGGTCGCTGCCAGAGCTGCATCTTCCACTAAACGGATAACGGTTTGGAAGAGTCCCGCACCCGTGCCCGGAACGACAGCTTGCTCATTTTATGTGTACCACAGAGCCATGCGACCAACAAGTGAGGAAATCCTCCAGGGCTGTGCTTTCATGGAGGTCTCCGTGCTTTTCCCCACCGCTGTTTACGCATTTTGGCCTGTGTACACAGGCTTTTAACCCTTTGAGTGCTTTGCAATGTGTTACATATCCCTCTGGCATTCAAAGGGTTCTACTAGTTTTTAATATAGTGTTAAGCATATCCATACTTGCATTATCCTTAGCAAGTCCAGCATTATTTAGAAATTCAAATTCTTCTGGGACTCACAGGCAGGGATCTTAACGTAGAGGAATCTGTGTGCGTGCGCCGTCCGACCCTTTCTGTACCTTAAAGGGACAGCAAAGTCTGTTTTTATGAAAATCTAATATTGTAGCTATTACAATAATAAACTAACCGATACAAGTTCCATCTCTCAAAACTTTATGGTTTGAGAGATATACCTCCTCTTTCTCTCACGTGACCTGTAAAGCCAGTGGCAGGATATACTGGTCCCAGGACCAGATGGAGGCTCTTCAGCAGAACCGAAATAGCGGGATCTAGAAACAAATACTTCCCTGGAATGGTCTACAATGTGTGCTTGCAAACCAGGCACACTTTGTAGACCATTCCTATTAAGTATTTGGTTTTAGATTGTGCTATTTCGGCTCTGCTGAAGAGCCACCGTCAGGTCGCACGACCAAAATCTCCTGCTGACAGCTTTACAGGTCACGTCAGAGAAAGGGGCGGGAGGGGGGAACTTTATCATCTATATCTCTCAAACCATAAAGGTTTGAGAGATGTAACTTATATTGGTTAGTTTATTATTGTAATAGCTACAATATTAGATTTTCATAAAAAATAGACTTTACTATCCCTTTAAGCTACAATGCAACTCCCCCTCACCAATCATTAAAGGGATAGTAATACTTCGTTTTTTATTTATTTTATTTTGTAGGCATTAAAAAAACATGAAGAACGATATAAGTCTTATCTCTCAAACCTTTATGGTTTGAGAGATATTCAGAAGCAAATATTCCCCTCCCACCCCTTTTACCTAGTGTAAGCCATCTCTTCTCAGATGTGGAATCCAGTCCATAGACCAGACAGATAACAGCAGGGCACAATCTTCTTCCTATGAGAACAATGAAAGCCCTTCCCCACTTGACAAGTTTTTCAGGTTTTTCCCTTATCTTAATTGAAGATTGTCCCTCTCTGCAGTCTACCTGGGCACCTCCCTTCTGATCTGGCTGAGCAGTGTTACACTAGGTAAAAGAGGCGGGAGGGGGATACTTTGTCATTGAATTACTCTTGAACTACAACTCTGACAGAATTGAAATGACACTCTCCAAAGTCCAAACACTATGATGATTAATTAGAGCTGCTTTTATTATGAAACATTACTATCCCTTTAAGGAGACAGCGATGGACAGTGCAGGCGCACATATGTCTCTTAGGCAAGATGGCTGCTCTGTCGTCTGCTGGGGAGTCTCCGAAGAAGTTGAATTTCTAAATAATGCCAAACTTACTAAAGATAACACAAGTATTGATATGATTAACGCTATGTTACAAATGATTGGGGGGGGTATTTTAATATACATGAAAGTTACGCTTTAAATAGAGAATTTAACCCCTTGAATGAATAATTTTGAAGCAATGCATTGGAGACGTCTCTAGCATTGCAAGGGTTGAAAGATTCATTTAAATCAGTGACAGTTTTGGGAAATTTTATTTGTACCATATGAAGCAGCTGGCTTGCTCCCAAAATTACTGTAGGTTTACTCTGTACATTATCCCTATTGACAGAATGAGTGTTGGAAGTGCAGGGTGCAGTACCATTACTGGACAGCAGATGGACGTTAGACAGTGCATTTCTCCCATTTTTCATGTGGGTATTTTCCAGGTCACGTTCATAAACAGTTACCGCTTTATACAGCAAGCAAAAGATTATTAGTTCTGGAGCAGACCATCTACACCGTGGATGGGGGGGGGATATTCCCCAAAATTCCTAATGCTTTAGATGGGGCTTTTAATGACTTGCAATGTCTTGGTCTCCTCTCAGACATCCAAGTCAGTAAACATCCCATTTAACTCACCTCAATTTTTAATTTTTTCATACATGGGTCAACCTGATGCCTACCCCAAACTCTCTTAATAAAAATAATGACCCACATACCGCCCAGTTGTCCCTTCTTTGGGGGGGAGAGATCTCGGCATTCAAAGTTTGATGTTTCCTGCTGTCAGCTGTAAAGCTGTCAGCAGGAGATCCATGTTGGCCGACACGAAGGCTCTTCAGCAGAGCCGCAGTCACGTTTTTTAAAAAATAATTACTTCATTGGAATGGTCTACAACGTGTGCTTGCAAACCAGGCACATGTTGTAGACCATTCCATTGAAGTCATTCTTTTAAAAAACGCGATTGTGGCTCTGCTGAAGAGCCTCCCGACACAGATCTCCTGCTGATAGCTTTACAGCTGACAGCAGGAAACATAAAACTTTGAATGCAGATATTTCTCAAAACATTGCAGTTTGAGAGATACGGTTGTTTGCATTCAATTAAACTTTTTAAGCCCTACAAAATGCTCAACTTTTTTGGGGGACATTACTATCCCTTTAAGGCAGCTTACACACAATGGTATTCCGACTTACAGAAAGCCATAATGCCTCCATGTTGTGCCTTGAAATTGGTCCGCACAGCATGCCCGCAGCCAGTTCACCAATACATCACCCAGAAAAGCAGAAGAACTGTGCGGAGCTATGCCAACACAACGTGGACGTATTATGGCTCAGTTGTAAGTCAGAATACCATTATGTGTCAACAGGCTTAAAGGAGCAGTAAACTTTTTTATAAATAAATATATATATAGTAGGGATTTTCCTATTGAGTAAAATAAGGGTACTCCCACTGCTGAGAGATTTATATTTCCAGAGTTATTACAGTTTAAACCCATGTTTTTTTACATTAGCAGTGCCCTCTAGTGGTCAAATTCTAATTAGTTTTCCTGTTAGATTCTAATGGAGAGGAAAGTCAGAGACATACAGTTCTCCATAGAATGTGATAGAAACTGCTGAGTCACTTCCTGTCAGAACAATCAGGAAGTAAACACAGTAAATTCACTTCCTGTCAGAACTATCAGGAAGTAAACACAGTAAATTCACTTCCTGGTTATTTGAACTGATATAAATTTTGAATAAAACATCTGACAGCAGTGAGAGGGACCTTGTTTTATTCAGCAGGAAATGCTATATAAAATATGTGTTTTCATAAATAAAAGTTTACTGCTCCTTTGAGTATCTGAGATGGATTTTTATAGAACACAATAACCTTCTGTTTCTCGAATATTAAAGGTAGTATGATCCAATGTCCCTTTAAAACCATGAGAACAACATGCTGCTACGTTGCACTTATTTTGGTATAGTGATGCAGAATGCCATGTCCGTATAAAGCTTTTTCCTATATGGTTATTTAGTCAACTCTGGTAAAGAAAAAGCCTTATTACCAGTTAATAATTAACCGCTGGAGTGCTGCCAGAGTTTCCATTGCATTATGAAGCAATATGCTATCTATGTCTTGTATCAAAGGGGTTATTAGACTAGTTTAGAAAGGCAAATGCAAAGCAAACTAATTGCATATGTAATTTAAAAAAAGGCCTTCCTTCTTAAAGTGGATCTCTCACCACTTTACAAGTTACGGTTATTATGTAGAATACTTAGCGAATAATGATAAAAGTTACTATTTAAAAAAAAAACAAAAAAAAAAACGTTATTTGCGAGAAAATTACAGTTTAAAGTATTCCCAGCAGGCTACTTCCGGGTAGGCTGTTCTCGCCTCTCATCACTCTCCTCAGCGTCCTCCGATGACAGAGGCGTTCTGTTAGTAAGCTGGAGCGATCTCATTGGCTAGATATCGATCTCTGCCAATAAGATCGCTCCAGCTTACTAACAGAACGCCTCTGTCATCGGAGGATGGTTGGTAGAGTGACGGGAGCAGAGGCAGAGCGGCAAGAGCAGCCTACCTGGAAGTAGGCTGCTGGGCACACTTTAAAGGGATAGTAATACTTTGCTTTATCTTTATTTTATTTTGTAGGCTTTAAAAAAACACGAAGAACGATATAAGTCTTATCTCTCAAACCTTTATGGTTTAAGAGATATTCACAGGCAAAGTTTCCCCTCACTGACCAAAACAGTCAAGTCTGCCATCTAGCTGTCCGATTTGGAATCAGGTCCGCGAACCGGCCGTGGCTCTACAGTAGAGCTGAGATCGCGATATATTAAAAGCACTACTTCATTCGAATAGTCTACAAAGTGTGCCCTGGTTTGCAAGCACACTTTTTAGACCCTTCCAATGAAATAGTTATTTTTATATCTTGCAATCTCGGCTTTGCGGAAGAGCCAGCGGTTGATCTGTGGACCGAATTCCAAATCTGACAGCAAGATGGCAGACTTGACCGTTTTGGTCAGTGAGGGGAAACTTTGCTTGTGAATATCTCTCAAACCATAAAGGTTTGAGAGATAAGACTTATATCGTTCTTCATGTTTTTTTTAATGCCTACAAAATAAAATAAAGATAAAACAAAGTATCACTATCCCTTTAAACTGTAATTTTCTCGCAAATAACGTTTTTTTTTTTTTTTTAAATAGTAACGTTCTGTAATTATTTGCTAAGTATTCTACATAATAACCATAACTTGTAAAGTGGTGAGAGATCCACTTCAATGTTTCTTCAGAAAATGAATAGAGGTTTATTATACACCAGTACTGACAAGGTTACAGCAGGGTGAAATAGAATGAATGTACCTCTCTAGTCCGCTATAGCACAACACGAATTGGTGGTAAAACCTTGATCTTGTGTGAACGGTTTTATGACACAGCTGTAAAGGGATTAATAACCCTAATTATTACACCTCCATTGGCTGTACCAAAAAGTGCACCATGTATTGTAACTTCATCAGTCAACACTACGTTTTCCATTGTCTAATAATCTAATTTGGCTGTAGGTAGGAAATCACTTCTTTTAGAAACAACTCCAAACCATTTAAAGGGATAGTAATACTTGCAAATTACTAATCCCCATATTGTAGCTTTGTTAAAAAGAAACTTATTGCCCCCAGTGTCATCTCTCAGACCCTTATGGTTTGAGAGATGATAGCGCTCAAAGTTCCCCCTCCCTCCCCCTTCCCTGACTGAACGCTGACTGCAGTGGAAGCTGTCGTACGACAGTCTTATGTGCATCAGGCGGCTCTGCAGCTGAGCCGAGATCGCGTTTATAAAAATTCTTTCACTGAAACGGACTTCTACGTTTGCTTGGTTTGTGCTTGGTTTGCAAGCACATGTAGAAGACTTTTTTAGTGAAAGATTTCTTTTTTATAAACGCAATCTCGGCAATGCTGAAGAGCCACCTAATGCAAGTAATACCGGATATCCCTGCAGTCAGCGTTCAGTCAGGGAAGGGGGAGGGTGGGCGGGAACTTTGAGCGCTATCATCTCTCAAACCATAAGGGTTTGAGAGATGACACTGGGGGTAATAAGTTTCTTTTTAACAAAGCTACAATATGGGGATTAGTAATTTTCAAGTATTACTATCCCTTTAAGTCCCTCTTGGTTTGAACCAAACAGACAAGGACCTCTTTGTCTATCCAGATAAACCTAAAACTCAAATATCTAAATTGCACTTCAAAGCTAATGTAAATCTAATTGATAACAGCTCATTATTACTGCTAAATGAGGGAGACAGCTTCTGTGAATTCACTGCTTCCAACACCACAGTCTTATAACCACATATTTTCCACACTCAAACGCTGGTCAAAATTGTTGCTAGAACCTATTGGTGTAAACAGTCATTAACTCTTTGTCTAACCAGCTAAACCTAAAACTCAAATGTCTAAATTGCACTTCTAAGCTAATGTAATTTCAAATGTTAAAGGGATAGTAATGTTTAATTTTAAGTTTCTTTAATATTGTATGCATTAAAAAAAGATTTACGTCAATGTAAGTCTTGTCTCTCAAACCTTTATGGTTTGAGAGATATAACTGGCTAAGGTTTCCCCCTTTAGGCTGTTTTAGAGAAGTTGGCTCTCTAGCTGTCAGCAACAGCTTCCGGTCATTTGACCGTACGGTAGCTCTTCAGCATAGCTGAAATTGCGCTATCCTATATAATAACTCACTAAAATATGTGTAACGACAAAGTCATGCGCAGTAGAGACTGCTGCGTGTGCTGCAGTCATGCGCAGTGGAGACTGCCCGCGCTGGACGCTCCTTCTGTATCAGCCGCGGCGGGGGCAGTCTCTACTGCACATGACTGCCCCGCGACCGGCTGGCAGTGGCACTGTGGCCCGTGTAACGGGCTCTTCAACTAGTTTAGAAATGTATACTTAATTGGAACGGTCTATAAATTGTGCCTGGTTTGCAAGCACACTTTGTAGACCATTCCAATGAAGTATTATTTCTAAATAGTGCGATTGTGGCTATGCTGAAGAGTCGCCATCCGGTAAAATGACCAGAATCTGCTGCTGCCATCTAGAGCACTGACTTCTCTGAAACAGCCTGGAGGGGGGATCTTTAGCTAGTTATATCTCTCAAACCATAAAGGTTTGAGAGACAAGACTTACATAGATGATATTCCATTTTTTAATGCCTACAATATTAAAGAATACTAAAATTAAACATTACTATCGCTTTAATAGCTCATTGTTACTGCTAAATCAGGGAGACAGCTTCTGTGTTTTCAATGCTCTGTTTCCAACACAACCTACCTATAACCCCATGTTGTCCACACTCAAATGATTTTCAAAATTGGCGCAAGAGCCAGAGAAACAATCCTAGCCTCTTGCGCCAATCACTTTGCCCGACACAATGCGGAGGAGCTTGGGGCTGTTGCTGGAAAGTGTTAGGGAACTGAAAGCCTCCTTTGTCCAAAGTTGTGTTTTCTCTTATTTACATTCCTGTATTTATCAAGGCCAAACTAGAACCATTACTGGGGAACAGTGCAACATTAAAAGCAATCGCTATAGCAATGGATTGTTTCATGCTGCTTACAATTTGTGCACATTGCTCCTGTTTCCCTTAAAAAACGTGACTTCCAATTTTAAAGGGATAGTATTACTTAATTATTACTAATCCCTATATTAAAGTCCTATTAAAAATAAATGTATTGCCCCCAGTGTCATCTCTCAAACCTTTGTGGTTTGAGAGATAATCGCTCATAAAGTTGCCCCTCCCTCCCCCTTCCCCGTAGTCAGCTGCAGGGAAGCCAGTCGTACGACTTTCAGGTGGCTCTGCAGCACAGCTTTGGGTTTGAGAGATGACACTGCGAGCAATACATGTATTTTTAACAGGACTTTAATATAGGGATTAGTAATACTTAAGTATTACTATCCCTTTAAGTATTAATGTTGATGTCATTATATGTAAGGTACTGTTAAAGGGATAGTAATACTTATTTTTTTCACAGTAAGATGTATGTATTCATTAATAAATGAAACCATATATTTATTTTTCCCATAACTTGTATAGTTCAGGAGTAATTGCGTTCTAAAGTTTACCCCTCCTGCGCCTTTTATCTACTTCACCATTTGAGAGGGGAGATGCTTTACACTAGGTAAAATGGGCAGGAAGGGGATACTTTATCATTCAATTACTCTTGAACTACAACTCTGACAGTACTGAAATAACACTCTCCATGGCCCAAATACTATGAAGATTAATTGGAGCTGCTGTTTTTTGTGAAATATTACTATCCCTTTAAGTTTTTGTATGTCTTTGGCATTGTGTCCATGTTTCACAGCCATACGTAAGGACTGGGAGGACACATTGGTCAAAAACCTTTCGCTAGAGGCAGAGTGGTAGGCCCATACTTCCCAAGTGTCCCTCTTTAGGAGGGACAGACCCTCTTTTGGACCCAAACCCCTCTGTCCCTCTTTCCTACCCTGATGTCCCTCTTTTTTAGGATATCACATTTCATGGTGTGTGTATAAGTGTATCACATTGCTCCACTGCAATAAAATCACATTATTGTTTGTTTAAATGTCATTATATGTGTTTATAAATTTATCCGTGTAAATAAAATACTTTAATCTTGTTATAAGTCATTTATTAGGTTACATAAGGAGGTATCAATAGGTCATGAAATAGCCTAAAAATTATCGGTAATGTCCCGCCCACCAGCCACTCCCCCAGCAACACCCCCTAAAACACAAGTGTCCCTCTTTGGGAATGTGAAATGTTGGGAGGTATGTAGGCCGGCAGTTAAGGACCACGGACATTTTTTTTTTTTTTTTTTTTTTTTGCGGATTTGATTCAGGGGTCCACGAACGGCATTCAGCTTGCGGGGACCCCTGAATTACATGACGTGCCAGAACGTCACTGATCCTTAAGTGAAGGACCGCCGTGAAGGTCCTGTCACATCATGGGTCCTTAAGGGGTTAAAGAGTGTACTATTAAGTTTTCCAAATGTTTGCCAAGCCAATGTTATTCGTCGCACAATTTCCAACATGGTGTTTCCATCTGTTGACATTTCCTGTCCAAGATAAACAGACTTGTCCACTTCCTGTTCTTGTCCATCTACTGTGATTTTCTGTAAATTTGTTAACCCCTTAACGACCCTTGACGGTCATAGTACGTCATGGGTCGATCTGAGTAAACGACACATGACTTACTATGACCGTCATGGAATTCCAGGCTCCCCCCGCGGCTGCACGCCATTCGGGGAGTCAGGAACCAGAATTTGAAAAAAAAATATGCTCCGTGGTCCTTAAGTGACCATGCCGCACCGATCGGCTGGTCATTAAGGGGTTAAACATGATATGCGTTTTATAGCAAAGCACCAAAGCAAAATTTTTGCTTTCCTTTTGTAGCTGTTCAGTGCGTTTTTACAGTTCTTGAGGACTACTGGCAAAGAGAACGATATCGTCTGCAAATTGTAAGTAATGTAGGTAGTCTCCATTGATCTTAAAGGGATAGTAATGTATTTTTAAAACAAAACAAAATATTGTAGCTATTAAAAAATAAACTAAACGATCCCAGTCCCATCTGTCAAAACGTTATAATTTGAGAGATATTCGGTGTAAACCATTCCAATGAAGTATTTCTTTTTAGATTGCGGTATTTTGGCTCTGCTGGTGAGCCGCCTGCCGGTCCAGGTACCATGATCTTCTGCTGTCAGCTAGGGGCTGATATAAGTGAAAGGGGGGGGACTTTAAAAAGTTCTGTCTCTCAAACTATATTCATCTAAACAAGCAGACAATAGTTTGGAGCCCAGTGCAATTCAGTCAGATCTGTGAAAGGGTTAACAGCTTTGTCTGGTCCTCTTGTGGCAGTGAATATGTCACTTGTCACATCCTTTTTAGAAGGGAACTGCCACATGAGAATCAAACAGAGAGAGAGAGAGGCGTAAGGAGCTGTATACAGAGGTCAAGCAATGCTGTTTACGCTGGGGGAGTGCAGAAAATTACCACAAATCCTACCACCAGTTTCTTACTGTAAATGAACACAGCACATCTTAAAGGGATAGTAATGTTTCATAATAAAAGCAGCTCTAATTAATCATCATAGTATTTGGACTTTGGAGAGTGTTATTTCAATTCTGTCAGTGTTGTAGTTCCAGAGTAATTCAATGACAAAGTATCACCCTCCCGACCCTTTTACTGATGTAACACTGCTCAGCCAGAGCAGAAGGGAGGTGCCCAGGTAGACTGCAGAGAGGGACAATCTTCAATTAAGATAAGGGAAAAACCTGGAAAACTTGTCAATGGGGGCAGGACTTTCATTATTCTCATAGGAAGAAGATTGTCCCCTGCTGTTATCTGTCTGGTCTATGGACTGCATTCCACATCTGAGAAGAGATGGCTTACACTAGGCAAAAGGGTAGGGAGGGGATACTTTGTTTGTGAATATCTCTCAGACCATAAAGGTTTGAGAGATAAGACTTATATCGTTCTTCATGTTTTTTTTAATGCCTACAAAATAAAATAAAGATAAAACGAAGTATTACTATCCCTTTAAAGGGATATTCATAGTTCCTTTTATTGAAAGGTAATTCTGTAGATAGTAAAAAAATCAATGAATTGCGCCCAGTCCGATCTCTTAAACCTTCATGGTATGAGAGATATAAGATTACAAAGTTCCCCCTTCCCTCCCCCTTGCACTGACAAAACGGTCTAGGTTACAGCAGGAGATCCCGGTCTGCAGACCTTCCTGCGGCTCTTCAGCAGAGCCGAAATAGTGAGGTATAGAAATAAATACTTAAAGGGATAGAAATACTTTGTTTTAACTTTATTTTATTTTGTAGGCATTATAAAACATGAAGAATGATGCAAGTCTTATCTCTCAAACCTTTATGGTTTAAGAGATATTCACAAGCAAAGTATCCCCCTCCCGCCCCTTTTACTGATGTAACACTGTTCAGCCTGAGCAGAAGGGAGGTGCCCAGGTAGACTGCAGAGAGGGACAATCTTCAATTAAGATAAGGGAAAAACCTGAAAAACGTGTCAAGGGGGGCAGGGCTTTCATTGTTCTCATAGGAAGAAGATTGTCCCCTTCTGTTATCTGTCTGGTCTATGGACTGGATTCCACATCTGAGAAGAGGTGGCTTACACTAGGTAAAAGGGGCGGGAGGGGAAACTTTACTTGTGAATATCTCTCAAACCATAATGGTTTGAGAGATAAGCCTTATATCATTCTCCTTGTTTTTTTTAATGCCTACAAAATAAAATAAAGTTAAAACGAAGTATTACTATCCCTTTAATTTGAATGGTCTACAACATGTGCCTGGTTTGCAAGCACACATTGTAGACCGTTCAAATTAATATTTATTTCTATAGCCCGCTATTTTGGCTCTGCTGAAGAAGCACACGTTGTAGACCGTTCAAATGAAGTATTTTTTTCTATATTGCGCTATATCGGCTCTGCTGAAGAAGCACACGCTGTAGACCGTTCAAATGAAGTGTTTTTTTTCTATATCGCGCTGTTTCGGCTCTGCTGAAGTGTCACAGGATTGTCTGTTTACCGGGATCTCCTTCCTTAAAGGGATAGTAACACTTCGTTTTAACTTTTTTTTATTTTGTAGGCATTAAAAAAACATGAAGAATGATATAAGTCTTATCTCTCAAACCTTTATGGTTTATGAGATATTCACAAGCAAAGTTCCCCTCCCCGCCCCTTTTTCCTAGTGTAAGCCATCTCTTCTCAGATGTGAGTCTGGTTGTATGACAGTACAGATAACAGAAGGGGACAATTTTCTTTGTATGAAAACAATGAAAGCCCTTCCCCCCTTGAAAAGTTTTTCAGCTTTTTCCATTATCTTAATTGAAGATTGTCCCTCTCTGCAGTCTACCTGGGCATCTCCCTTCTTATCTGGTTGAACAGGGGGGGGATACTTTGTTTGTGAATATCTCTTAAACCATAAAGGTTTCAGAGATAAGACTTATATCATTCTTCATGTTTTTTTAATGCCTACAAAATAAAATAAAGTTAAAATGAAGTATTACTATCCCTTTAAGCTAGACAGTGACGTCAGTGCAAGGGGAGAGAAGGGGGAACTTTCTAATCTTATATCTGTCAACCATAAAGGTTTGAGAGATAGGACTGGGAGCAATTCATTTATTTTTTTACTATCTACAGAATTACCTTTCAATAAATCAATCTATTACTATCCCTTTAACAGTCTGAGTGCCGGGGGGGGGGGGGGGGTGACACTCAGAGGGTTAAAGGAACAGTAAACTCTAAAATCCTAATCTAATTAAAAGACTGACTCTGTGGTATGTCCCTGATCGCTGTAATCGAGAGGCGCTCCAGTCAGTCTTCAAGGATCACAAATAAAAAAAAAGGGACAGCACAAAATTTCCCTGTAAATGTGATCCGGATAGACTTTCAATACATTCAGTATTTCCCTTTTATAACCCATAACCCACTACAGGGTTAATTACCTATACTACTGGGGGTTTGACAATATATGAAACAACTGTGATCTGACATCTTACCATTGTCCTCTTTATGATATTATAGACCTATGAGTTTTTTGTAATAGAAGAGGGCTTAGCGCTTGAATAGTGAGAACATAAGTCTACAAGGATCCATTAACCCTTTGATTGCCAGAGCGATACTCAACGCATTGCTTCGCAATGCGTTGCTTACCCTTTTGGCACTCAAAGGGGTTAATATACAACAGAGTAAAGATATCACTGCGTGAACACACACACGAGACAAGCAGGACTTCTCCCTCTGTCTTACTGGTACAACCGGCACCAATTTAAAGGGATAGTAAAATTTAATATATAGTAAGAGTTATATTTTATGGTTTATCGACCTGAGTACAATAAGGGTACTCCCACTAATGAGAGATGTTTTATTCAAAAGTTATAGCAGTCAAACTTGAATTTTTTGTAGGTGCAATATCACAGTGGCCTGAAAATTTACAGTGGCGCTGTTGCTAAATCATCCTATGGAAAGTTTATGGTCAGTTTGACCAGAACTTTCCATAGGATGATGTAGGAACAGCGCCACTGTAAATTTTCAGGATATTGCACCTACAAAATTCAAGTTTTAGCAGCTATAACTTTTTAATAAAACATCTCTCATTAGTGAGAATACCCTTATTGTACTCAGGTCGATAAACCTTACAATATAAATTTTACTATATATTAAGTGTTACTATTCCTTTAAAGACTAAATAACCAATTAACTGGAGAAGAATATATAATTAGTAGCAGTGGACTCTCTCACCCTTAGATTTTGGACCTTCACCCTGAGATTTAGGTCAAAACCCTAATAGTCCCCAGGTGGAGTCACTCTATATACCTCCCTTTACTCCTACACTGTTCCACCTTGGGTGTCAGAAAGACCTTCAACTAAAGTGACCACATATCCCTTTAATTCAGGGATGTTTATGAAATGCTCATTTTAAGGGACTTACAGGAATGACTACAACCCTGGACTGTGTTTATTATAAGTATTGCTTATTTAACAGGATAAGCAACCACCTTAGCTTCAATATATTGTTAAAGTGACAATGTCCCATAAAAACTTGTTATAGTTTTGTAGAGGACGAAAAAATAAGCTTAATGGCACAAACCCTATCTCTCAAACCGCTATGGTTTTAGATATATAAGCACTGAAAGTTCCTCCCTTCTCCTGATGTCTAGCTGACAGCAAGAGATCCCGGTCTGTGGAACAGCCTGCGGCTCTGCAGTAGAGCCAAAATCGCATTACTGCAAAAGAATTACTGGATTGGAAAGGTCTACAAAGTGTGCCTGGTTTGCAAGCACACTTTGTAGACCTTTCCAATGAAGTCATTGTTTTGCAATAAAGGCGATTTAGGCTCTGCTGAAGAGCCTTTTCATGTCGGCCGACACGAATCTCCTGCTGTCAGCTTTTCAGCTGTTTGAGAGATAGGGTTTGCGCCATTAACCCTTTGAGTGCCAGAGGGGTACGGAATGCATTTCTTTGCAATGCATTCCGTACCCCTCTGGCACTCAAAGGGTTAAGCTTATTTTTTTTGCCCTTTACAAAACTATAACAAGTTTTTATGGAACATTACTGTCCCTTTAAGCAATGCGTTAGAGACCGCTTTAGCATCCAAGGGGTTCAATCTACTCTCTCATCCTCTATTTTGACATTTTTTTTACCCCTGGGGTCAGTCCAATTGCCTGTCACTGATTTAAAGGGACAGACATGCCCAAAACTGCCTCAGCCCTTCACGTCTCACCTGCACAGCTTGTAAAACAAGTTTGTCCTATGTGGCCTACAAGGTGAGTGTTGTATCCAGCCCAGGTGAGGTGGAGAAAGGGCTTTCTGTAACCCTCCAGCTGCCAAATAGCTGTGCAACACTGTATTAACCCTTTAAGGACCAGAGGGGTATGCAATGCATTGCAAAGGCAGTATAATTTGTACTGTTAATAGGATTGCTTATTACTGTTTAAATGGGAGCTACACCCCTATACAAGTTTGCCTCAGCGTGATGTTCATATAGCGATAACCTGTAATCGTTGTTTTTGTTATAGAATGCAGGCTATGGCGAAATTTACATTTTTAAACATTAGCCGTGGCCTATAACTTTTGTATGAATAAAGCTGATTAAAAGGACACTAATGTCCCATAAAAATGTTTTTTTTTGTTTTGTAGATTAAAAAATAAATACATTCTGTGCAGCAAATCCCATCTCTCAAACCTTTATGGTTTGAGAGATATTCGGTTCTAAAATTCCCCCCCCCCTTTCTCCTGACGTCATCTGACAGCAGGAGTTCCTGGTCTGGGGACCAACAGGCGGCTCTTCAGCAGATATAAAAATATATATCTAAAGTGGCGGTCACTGGGAATATATAGTAAGCATATAGAAAATGAACAGTAGTATAAAAAATCTATGTATAAAAACCAAGAATTGTTATAGGATTACAATAACATTAGTTGGAAATATGGAATGTACTAATATGTGCACAATAAAATTCAGAAATAAATGAACAGTTTAGTCATACATACAGTTTTTGTTAGTATAGTCCAAATGGAAAATGAAGATGAGCGGAGAATGAAAAATGATTAGTCCTTGAAAGTACTTAATATGGGATGAGATGACCGAATGAAATGAGTTAGAAGGTTCAATGGTGGTTAAATGATGATTCGATCAATGGAAGATATGGGAAAGTTCTGTTTTTTCTTATATTGATCATTCACCACAAGTCAAGAGGGTTTTGCTGCTGTCTTGTTTCCCGGAGTCCACTCGGGTCAATATAGAAAAAAGAAGCAGAAAAGACAGCGCACAGTAAAAAGCCTCTAAGTTAGGGTGACCACATTTCCGTTCTGCTATTCCGGGACATGTGGTCACCCTACTCCTCTTCATCTCCACATTGCCCCTTGATGCCCTACCTTGAGTCCCTGGTGGTCTAGCGGTGTGGAAAGTGCTCTGTGCCTCCTCCGGCACAGAGCTGAAGCTCCCGCGCGCTGTGCTCAGTAATGCAGAGCGCTGGGAGATGATGTCATCTCCCAGCGCTCTGTATTACTAGAGCGCTTGCCTCCAGGAGATCAGGCTCAGCTGCATTGCCGCCCTGGATGTCAGCCTGCAAGCGGTGTGTCACATCATGGACGCCGCGAGGGAGCGCTGATTAATGCTACCAAGCGCTCCTTCGCGGCGTCCATGATGTGACACACCGCTTGCAGGCTGACATCCAGGGCGGCATATATAAAAAAAAAACACAACAAACACTGGGAGGTCACTGAGAGAGTGACTGTTTGTGCTGCTGTGTGGGTGGCTTGGCTTCATTCCGGGACACTTCATTGTCCCGGTGGGAGATGACCCGGGACGCGGGACATAGGATTCAAATAAGGGACAGTCCCGGACATTCCGGGACCCGTGGTCACCCTACTCTAAGTGTAGTATATTGAACAAACGTCAAGCCTGATATCAGAATGTAAAACCGTTAGCATTTATTAATATGTTAAAAATCGAAATAACACAGCCATAATTATACTGTAACACTAAAATATAAAACCATGTTTCTATAATGATCCTTTTGATATAAAATATAATGTGTGAAAGACTCGGGCGGGACCTATTAATGGAGGATAACCAGTTATGGAGTGTATAGAGCTATATCAAATTCTCATGAACTATAAAGCATAATGTGTTTATCACATGAAGATATCAAGTTCGTTCAACAATATGCGCTCACCGGAGAGTTTCTTAAAAGCAGGCCCGTAATAAGTACACTCCGGTGGTTAGTTCAATAGCTCCCGTATACGGCTCAGTCCTCCTGGTTCTCCGACTCCGAGGGTTAGTTTTTCATTGCGGTACAGTTCTTCATTCCGGAAATGGCAGTAATTGGTCTCCAATTAAAACAGTTTTTTGTGTTTAGAATAATCAACGCGTTTCGGGAACTAGATTCCCTTTCTCAAGAGCTGTAAAGCTGAAAGCAAGAGATCAATGTCGGTCGACACGAGGTGGCTCTTCAGCAGAGCTACAATAGCGCAATTTTAAAAGAAATACGTAGTTGGAATGGTTCCAAAGAAGTATTTATTTTTAAATCGCACTTTTGCGGCTCTGCTGAAGAGCCTCCTTGTGTCAGCCGACATTGATCTCCTGCTTTCAGCTTTACAGCTGACATCAGGAGAGAGAACTTTAATGGAGATTATCTCTCAAACCATAAAGGTCTGAGAGATGGGATTTGCTGCACATAATTTATTTTTCTTTAATCTACAAAACAAAAAAAAATATTTTTATGGGACATTACTGACCCTTTAAATAATTGTATACTGCTCTTGTATTATTGGTTAAAACATTTTTAATACCTATGGCTTATAATTCACCATTGCTATCAATGAAACGTGAATGCATCTCTCATCATGTGACACATTAACATGGATAATGCAATGCATTTTAATTTAAATCACATCCTCTACCATTGACTGATCAAAGAATCAGTATCTGGACTGACGTTCTTATCTGATTTCCATTATGAACAATGTAATGTGTACTGGTTTTTAAGAGAGAAGTTTTCATAGATATCTGTATAACATGCCTGAGGAAGAGATCTAAGAAGTCTTGAAAGCTTGCATTTTAAAGGGATAGTAATACTTCGTTTTAACTTTATTTTATTTTGTAGGCATTAAAAAAACATGAAGAATGATATAAGTCTTATCTCTCAAACCTTTATGGTTTGAGAGATATTCACAAGCAAAGTTCCCCTCCCCGCCCCTTTTACCTAGTGTAAGCCATCTCTTCTCAGATGTGAGTCTGGTTGTATGACAGTACAGATAACAGAAGGGGACAATCTTCTTCCTATGAGAACAATGAAAGCCCTTTCCCCCCTTGACAAGTTTTTCAGCTTTTTCCATTATCTTAATTGAAGATTGTCCCTCTCTGCAGTCTACCTGGGCACCTCCCTTCTGATCTGGTTGAACAGGGGGAGGGATACTTTGTTTGTGAATATCTCTTAAACCATAAAGGTTTCAGAGATAAGACTTATATCATTCTTCATGTTTTTTTAATGCCTACAAAATAAAATAAAGTTAAAACGAAGTATTACTATCCCTTTAAATCTGTTTAGTTAGCCAATAAAAGTATCAACTTTACAAAATTTTTGCCTCCTGTATTTCTACGGTTAACACGGTACCAACTCTCATCTATTATTAACATGGTTGAGGCTGAAAAAAGACATGCGTCCATCAAGTCCATGCCAAATCACCCCTGTTGATCGAGAGGAAGGCAAAAAAAAAAAAAAGCCCCGTCGAAGCCATTCCATTCCCAACTTAGCCCCAAGTGGGTAAAAAATATCTTCCTGTCTCCAAATGGCAGTCATATATTTCCCTGACTCAATATCTTATCTGCTATGAAGCCAACCGTCATTCTCAATATTGTTCTGTTCTATATAGGTATCCATTACTTTTTTGAAAACAGTTACAGTATCTGCAAGAATTCCATAACGTTACTGCCCTTACTGTAAAAAAATCTCCGCCTTTGTTTTAGTCAAAAGCACCTTTCCTCTAGTCTTTATGGATGACCTTGGATAAGATGTTGATCCAGGGAAATATCCAACTTCCATTCTGCGTGAGGAGGTACTTTTTTTAACCACTTGGGGCTTAATTAGAAATAGCTTCAATGGGTTGGGTTTTGCATTTCTCTGGATCAAAAGGGGTGTTTTGGCATGGGCTGGACTTAATGGATTCATGTCTTTTTTCAGCCTCATCAACTATGTTACTATGTTACATGATGAGAAATACATATATTTTGTCATTGAAAGCGTGGTGAATTATAAGCCATAGCTATCAACATAGTAAATAGTTTATAGTAAACTAGTGTAAAAGCCCATGCACATGGGACAAGGTCCGGGTGATGTTAACCCTCTTTAGTGCCAGAGGGGTACGCAGCACATTGCTTTGCAATGTGTTGCGTACCCCTCTGGCACCCAAGGGGTTAAGAGGCTGGTCCTGCTCTGCATATTGCCGCCACCTCACTGGCGCCGCAGCAATGCAGTCATGCTCTGTAGAGACTGCTTGTACTAACAGAATGCTCCCAGCATTCCTTCACCTCCCAGCATTCCATGCTCCCAGCATTCTGTGCGTTTGGTCAGTCTCTACTGCACATGACTACATCGGACAAACATTCTAGCATTTTATTATATAGGATAACTCATTGGCCACAACTGAAAAAACACAGACTTCCCTGAAGCACATAGGGATAGTAATATTTCATAATAAAAGAAGCTCTAATTAATCATCATAGTATTTGGACTTTGGAGAGTGTTATTTCAATTCTGTCAGAGTTGTAGTTCAAGAGTAATTCAATAACAAAGTATCCCCCTCCCGCCCCTTTTAATGATGTAACACTGTTCAGCCAGATCAGAAGGGAGGTGCCCAGGTAGACTGCAGAGAGGGACAATCTTCAATTAAGATAAGGGAAAAACCTGAAAAACTTGTCAAGGGGGGCAGGGCTTTCATTGTTCTCATAGGAAGAAGATTGTCCCCTTCTGTTATCTGTCTGGTCTATGGACTGGATTCCACATCTGAGAAGAGATGGCTTACACTAGGTAAAAGGGGCGGGAGGGGAAACTTTGCTTGTGAATATCTCTCAAACCATAAAGGTTTGAGAGATAAGACTTATATCGTTCTTCATGTTTTTTTAATGCCTACAAAATAAAATAAAGATAAAACGAAGTATTACTATCCCTTTAACATCTTGTACAGTTGCACAGACATTGTATCAATTGTGACAGAGTGAAACATTGTTTCAAACTTTGTGATAAAATGTATCACTCTTCTTGTGCTAGGAGAGAACATTTCTCTCCAGTGCTGTGTGTGTGTGTACAGGCAGCCAGATATGAGAAAATTGTCCTGGGGGCTGGATTTTGCCCATTTCTGAAAGGATAATGTATTCTTTTTAATTTTGGAAAAAAAGGTGCTTGTTCTGAGCTTCCCTACAATGAAGCCCTGAAGATTAACAACAAGGTTTTCCACAACACATGCAGATTGTGATAAGATTGGACCTTTATTGTCTTTTAGCAGGAATAACAAGGTGACAGCAAAAGCCATCCTTATCTTGTATCACTTGTTAAAGAACAATTAAGTCCCTGAGGCTGAGGTTCTTTGTGAAACCAGAGCAATTCTGTAAAAACCAGCTTCATGAATACAAATTCCCATTGATTTAAAGGGGCAGTAGAGGGTCAGAAGAAAGTTAATTTTAGGTGAAATGATAGCTCACTCTGGAGTGACAGGGAGATGTATGAAACTGGAGTAATAAAGAAACTCTCCTAAAAAAGGGACACTTGAGAGATAATAAAGCCCTAATACCTCCTAAAGATGAACACTTGGGAGGTATGGACCCCTAATATCTCCTGAAGAGGGACACTTGGGAGGTACAGACCCCTAATATCTCCTAAAGAGGGACACTTGGGAGGTATGGACCCCTAATATCTCCTGAAGAGGGACACTTGGGAGGTACAGACCCCTAATATCTCCTAAAGAGGGACACTTGGGAGGTACAGATCCCTAATATCTCCTAAAGAGGGACACATGGGAGGTATGTACCCCTAATATCTCCTAAAGAGGGACACTTGGGAGGTACAGACCCCTAATATTTCCTAAAGAGGAACACTTGGGAGGTATAGACCCCTAATATCTCCTAAAGAGGGACACTTGGGAGGTACAGACCCCTAATATCTCCTAAAGAGGAACACTTGGGAGGTACAGACCCCTAATATCGCCTAAAGAGGGACACTTGGGAGGTATATACCCCTAATATCTCCTAAAGAGGGACACTTGGGAGGTACGGACCCCTAATATATCCTAAAGAGGAACACTTGGGGGGTATGGAGCCATAATATCTCCTAAAGAGGGACACTTGGGAGGTACGGAGCCATAATATCTCCTAAAGAGGGACACTTGGGAAGTATGGAGCCATAATATCTCCTAAAGAGGGACACTTGGGAGGTATGGACCCCTAATATCTCCTAAAGAGGGACACTTGGGAGGTACAGACCCCTAATATATCCTAATAGGCAGACTACGCACCTGCCTGTAGCTCCACATTTTGAGGGGTGCCTCAGCTGTGCTGGCCACACCCACATTCTGAATTGTGGGTGGGGCCAGAGCAATCTCTGTATCCATGCAGTAGCTTATATACCCCTTTACAGGCTATTATTTAACCCCTTGGATGCTAGTGAGATCTCCAACGTGTTGCTCCTCGGAGCAACGCATTGGAGATCTCTCTAGCAACCAAGGAGTTAAAGGGATAGTAATACTTCATTTTAACTTTATTTTATTTTGTAGGCATTAAAAAAACATGAAGAATGATATAAGTCTTATCTCTCAAACCTTTATGGTTTAAGAGATATTCACAAGCAAAGTTTCCCCTCCCGCCCCTTTTTCCTAGTGTAAGCCATCTCTTCTCAGATGTGAATCTGGTTGTATGACCAGACAGATAACAGAAGGGGACAATCTTCTTACAATGAAAACAATGAAAGTCCTTCCCCCCTTGACAAGTTTTTCAGCTTTTTCCCTTATCTTAATCGAAGATTGTCCCTCTCTGCAGTCTACCTGGGCACCTCCCTTCTGATCTGGCTGAACAGTGTTACATCAGTAAAAGGGGCGGGAAGGTGATACTTTGCTTGTGAATATCTCTTAAACCATAAAGGTTTGAGAGATGAGACTTATATCGTTCTTCATGTTTTTTTTAAGGCCTACAAAATAAAATAAAGATAAAATGAAGTATTACTATCCCTTTAAAGCTTTTATGAGAGATATATTTTAAGTCCACTACCAGTTGCCTCATACACTAAAAACCTTTTAGTGTTCCTCTGGACCGCACTGTTGAACTGTGATTCTAGGTTCCCCCCTCTGTCCCATTTAGCAAATAAATTGGTCTTTATAGTGTGTTCTGTTACCCGATGTCACATTGCCTATCACTGGAAATCTTTACCGCCTCGTGATGCCCCATTGGAGGCTAGGCTTTGGCGTTTGATCCGAATGGAAAAACTAACTCTTTTCTTCATTTGTGGTCCCCGTGGCTTGAGTCTGTGGCTCCTCCTTCGTTCCATAGGGACCTGCTTCTTCTTTGAGGAGTGTGGTCCCGAGAGGGTGGGTCGTCCCGCTCTGCCCTCCCCTTTTCCCTCTTCCCCACCCCTACCTCTCCCCTTCTTAACCTTTCCCTCTTTCCTCCACCCTTTTTTTTTTCTGTTAAGTCATAACCACATGTGATTTACAGTTTGATGTTTTCTGCCTTGATTTAATTCTTTAATTTTTTTGAAACATTTTTTTTATTTTTTTTTTGTCTTTATCCGCTTGTATCCCCTCCCCTTGATTTTGTGTTCTGTAATCCCAACCTTTTTCTTGAAAATCAATAAAAATTGAATTTAAAAACCTTTTAGTGTTTATGCTTCATATCCAGATATCATATATATTAAATTTTAAAACTCACCAAGGCTCAATGCCGTTGCCGGTCCGGAGCTTCTCCTGACAGCCCTGGCCGCGGGCTCCGACAGACTTGACGACACAGGTTAGGAAAGCATCACGGACCAGCGGGATTCCAAACAGCCAAGACAACTGCAAGTTCCTCTGCTAAAAAGTCCTTTTATTCATACAAAAACAATGTTGTTACTAAAAGATACAACACTAGTGAGACACACAATCAATGCACCAACCACCTAACGCGTTTCATGCTTATCGCACTTAATCAAAGGTCCGATTATGAGCACCACCTCATCTATACAAATAGCTAAGTTAGTTAATGGATACTATGTTGCAGCCAATCAATTGCCAACAACCTAATTCAAATTAACCAATAAAAGTATTACTCTCCTAAGAAATTGAAATGTTTCACATTGTTACTCCTCCTATAAATGGAGTTTACCCATACTCCACCGATGGTCAAAGATCAACTCAAATTTATATTAAAGGGATAGTAATGTTTCATAATAAAAGCAGCTCTAATTAATCATCATAGTATTTGGACTTTGGAGAGTGTTATTTCAATTCTGTCAGAGTTGTAGTTCAAGAGTAATTCAATGACAAAGTATCCCCCTCCCGCCCCTTTTACTGATGTAACACTGCTCAGCCAGATCAGAAGGGAGGTGCGCAGGTAGACTGCAGAGAGGGACAATCTTCAATTAAGATAAGGGAAAAATCTGAAAAACTTGTCAAGGGGAGCAGGGCTTTCATTGTTCTCATGGGAAGAAGATTGTCCCCTTCTGTTATCTGTCTGGTCTATGGACTGCATTCCACATCTGAGAAGAGATGGCTTACACTGGGTAAAAGGGGCGGGAGGGGGAAACTTTGCTTGTGAATATCTCTCAAACCATAAAGGTTTGAGAGATAAGACTTATATCGTTCTTCATGTTTTTTTAATGCCTACAAAATAAAATAAAGTTAAAACGAAGTATTACTATCCCTTTAACTCTTACTCCACCATGTGTGGAAAACGATCTGAAATGTATACACTGTATAGTAACTTAAAGGGACAGTAATGTCCCACAAAAACTTTTTATACTTTTATAGAGCAGAAGAAAATAAGAAGAATGCTCCAAACCCTCTCTCTCAAACCTCTATGGTTAGAGAGATATAGGGATTCAAACTTCCCCCCTCCCTCCCCTTCTCCTGATGTCAGTTGTAAAGCTGACAGCAGGAGAATCGAGTCGTACGAGTCGAGGCTCTGCTGCAGAGCCGAAATCGCTTTATTGGTAAAGCATTCATTGGAAAGGTCTAAAAACAGTGGCGTAACAATAGGGGTCGCAGCGGTCGCACCTGCGACCGGGCCCGAGATGACATCATCTCCTAGCCTCTGCATTACTAGAGCGGTGCGTGGGAGCTTCAGTTCTACAGATCTGTGCCGAAGGAGGCACAGATCTGTCAAGCCACGCCGCTAGACCACCAGGGACTGGAGATAGGGGTATTGTGGAGATAAAGGGGAAATGTGGAGATGGGGGCATTGTGAAGATGAAGTGGCATTGTGGAAGGGGCAATGTGGAGATGAAGGGGACATTGTGGAAGGGGCAATGTGGAGATGAAGGGGGCATTGTGGATGGGGCAATGTGGAGATGAAGGGGACATTGTGGAAGGGGCAATGTGGAGATGAAGGGGGCATTGTGGATGGGGCAATGTGGAGATGAAGGGGACATTGTGGAAGGGGCAATGTGGAGATGAAGGGGACATTGTGGAAGGGGCAATGTGGAGATGAAGGGGGCATTGTGGATGGGGCAATGTGGAGATGAAGGGGACATTGTGGAAGGGGCAATGTGGAGATGAAGGGGGCATTGTGGAGATGAAGGGGCATTGTGGAGATGAAGGGGGCATTGTGGAGATGAAGGGGGCATTGTGGAAGGGGCATTGTGGAGATGAAGGGGGCATTGTGGAAGGGGCAATGTGGAGATGAAGGGGGCATTGTGGAAGGGGCAATGTGGAGATGAAGGGGGCATTGTGGAAGGGGCATTGTGGAGATGAAGGGGGCATTGTGGAAGGGGCATTGTGGAGATGAAGGGGGCACTGTGGAAGGGGCAATGTGGAGATGAAGGGGGCATTGTGGAGATGAAGGGGCATTGTGGAAGGGGCAATGTGGAGATGAAGGGGGCATTGTGGAAGGGACAATGTGGAGATGAAGGGGGCATTGTGGAGATGAAGGGGGCATTGTGGAAGGGACAATGTGGAGATGAAGGGGGCATTGTGGAGATGAAGGGGGCATTGTGGAAGGGGCAATGTGGAGATGAAGGATGCATTGTGGAAGGGGCATTGTGGAGATGAAGGGGGCATTGTGGAAGGGGCAATGTGGAGATGAAGGGGGCATTGTGGAAGGGGCAATGTGGACATGAAGGGGGCATTGTGGAAGGGGCAATGTGGAGATGAAGGGGGCATTGTGGAAGGGGCATTGTGGAGATGAAGGGGGCATTGTGGAAGGGACAATGTGGAGATGGAGGGGCATTGTGGAAGGGGCAATGTGGAGATGGAGGGGCATTGTGGAAGGGGCAATGTGGATGAGGAGGCCAATGTGGTCGGGGGGGGGGCCCATGGCAATTCTTGCACCAGGCTTCTAGTTACGCCTCTGTCTAAAAAGTGTATCTGGTTTGAAATCACACTTTGTAGACATTTCCAATGAAGTAATTATTGTCCAGTCCCGCGATTTCAGTTCTGCTGCAGAGCCACCGGCTGGTCCCCGGACCGGAATCTCCTGCTGTCAGCTAGACGCTGACGTCAGGAGAAGGAGAGAGAGGGGTGAACTTTCAGTGCAAATATCTCTCAAACCATAGCAGTCTGAAAGATAGGGTTTGCACCATTCTACTTATTTTCTTGAGCTCTACAAGAATATAAAATGTTTTTATGGGACATTACAGTCCCGTTAAGGAGAGTTGATCTATTCCATATAGATTGGCTGGCTACTTAACCAACATAGTATCTGGAAATAATGAAACCATTACAATTAAGCATAATTTTTTACAAAACCATGATCAACTGTGCTGCAAGTACCCATCATCATATCTCCTTCATTAAAACTGTAGCTTAGATCTCATTAGTAGATTGCTAGATTTTTTTTATTTTTTAATTCTTTTAATTCTATTTGGTATCTTGATTTTGATTTCAGATTTATCAGTATATTAAAGGGATAATAATACTTAAAATGTAAAAAAGTATGTTGTAGGGTTTATCCCCCTGAGTAAAACAAGAGTACTCCCACTGCTGAAAGGTGTTTCATTCAAAGGTTATTGATTTTCAAAGTTTAATTTTTTAGGTGCAATATCACAGTGGCCTGAAATTGTACAGTGGCGCTGTTGCTATACCATCCTATGGACAGCTCTGGTCCCGGGACCATAAATCTCCATAGGATGGTGTAGCAACAGCGCCACTGTACAATTTCAGGCCACTGTGATATTGCACCTAAAAAATTCAACTTTGAAAATTAATAACTTTTGAATTAAACACCTTTCAGCAGTGGGAGTACACTTGTTTTACTCAGGGGGATAAACCCTACAACATATTTTTTTTCCAATTTAAGTATTACTATCCCTTTAATGCAACCTGTATTAAAGCCTAATACAGATTAATCAATGTACTAATACAACCTATATACATTGTGGTTCTCGCATCACATGACCGTCTTATACTCTCCACAATCTATAGGGATACATATGGTCTATCCGCGCACTCTATACAGCCAAAAAAACATATTTAAAAACAAATAGTATAAACTATTGTTTAAACAATAGAAAAACATAAAAAAACAGTACAGATTGCCAGCTTTGAGAGACAATCACCTTATACACAAATAAAAGACAGACTAGACACAACGGGCAAAAATAAGTCGAGACGGAGTAGATCTAGATACTATCGGTATCTATGGGACATACTAAGCTTGATGTATATATAAAGAAACATCACGTGTACTATTCATCCCCTGTGGTTTTCTTGTACCTAAATTAATTATCCATCTAACTTCTGCTTTATCTAAAAGACCATTAAAGGAGCAGTAAACTTTTTTTATGAATACACATATTTTATAGAACATTTCCTACTGAATAAAACAAGGTCACTCTCATCACTGTCAGATGCTTTATTCACAAATAATATCAGTTTAAATAATCAGGAATTGAATTTACTGTGTTTACTTCCTGGCTCTTCTAACTGACAGGAAGTGAACTTACTGTGTGATTACTTCCTGATAGGTCTGACAGGAAGTGAATTTACTGTGTTTACTTCCTGATAGTTCTAACTGACAGGAAGTGACAGGCAGTTTCTATCACATTCTATGGAGAACTGTTTGTCTTTGACTTTCCTGACTTTCCTCTCCATTAGAATCTAACAGGAAATCTAATTAGAATTTGACCACTAGAGGACACTGCTAATGTAAATAAACATGGGTTTAAACTGTAATAACTCTGGAAATATAAATCTCTTGACAGTGGGAGTATTTTGCTCAATAGGAAAATCCCCACAATATATATTTTTCATAAAAAAAGTTTACTGCTCCTTTAATGTCTCCTCCTCTCTCTCCTAAGTGGACTCTCTCAAGTCCCTGGAAAGTGAAAGATGTGACATCCGAATTAGTGCATTCTTTAAAATGTCATGCAACTGGTTTCAACTGGTCTACATTTTTAATACTTAAAGTGATAGTAATACTTGTAAACTTTTAAATTTAATTCAATAGATATTTTAAAAATACATTAATTGCGCCGTTTCTAATGATTTGGGAGATATAAGTCTGCATAATTCCCCCTTCCCTCCCCTTGTGCTGACGTCAGCTTTCAAACTCAGAGACGGAGATTGCAGGCCATAGACTGTCCTGCGGCTCTTCAGCAGAGCCGTGATCGCGATGGTTACGAAGAAATACTTCATTTGAATGGTCTACAATGTGTGCCTTCTTTGCAAGCACATGTTGTAGACCGTTCAAATGAAGTATTTCTTTGTAACCACCACGATCACAGCTCTGCTGAAGAGCCGCAGGATGGTCTATGGACTGTGATCTCTGTCTGTAAGAAAGCTGACGTCAGCACAAGGGGAGGGAAGGGGGAGCTTTGCAGACTTATATCTCCCAAACCATAAAGGTTTTTGGGAGATCGAACATGGCACAATTAATGTATTTTTAAAATATCTATTCAATTAAATTTAAAAGTTTTCAAGTATTACTATCACTTTAAAATGTGTTCTCGAATCCTCTCCTTTAACATCCTTGCCATACGACTTACATACTGCTCATCACACTTACAACATATAATGGCATATACAACGTGGGTAGTACGGCAACTGATGTATTGTTTTATTAGAAAAGTACTCCCTGTGGTCCGTGATGCTCTCCTAACCTGTGTCGTTAAAGCTTTTATGTCCTTGCTTGTTGTAGGCCAAAGGTATATTCTGTGCCAGGAAACAGTGGATGAGACTGGTGGCCTGGTCATGTGAGGAGTGGGGTGTGGCCAAGGGCGGAGCTAAGGGTGCCCAGAGGGCCTTGCCTAGGGGAACCTGGAATGTAAATTCAGCCCTGTGTATTGAGGCAGTTGGATGTATCAAGTTTACCCTTTGAGTGTCAGAGAGGTATACAACACATACCTCTCTGGCACACAAAGGGTTAATGGTTAATTTGAGGACTGACTGAGACACCTCTGGTTTAGCACAAGCCCGGACCTATCACCTAGATTAGAATTTATATTTTGTGGAACTTTAACGTAACACTAATGTCCCATAAAAAATTATTCTTGTTTTATAGAGTTTAAAAAAATAAATGATGTGGCACAAATCCTATCGCTCAAACCTTTACGGTTTGAGAGATATTCACCTGTGAAGTTCCTTTTCCTGACGTCAGCGCTGTGCTGACAGCAGGAGATCCTGGTCCGGGGACCAGCCGGCAGCTCTGCAGCAGAGCCGAAATAGCGTTATTTAAAAATAATTACTTCATTGGAAAGGTCTACAAAGTGTGCCTGGCTTGCAAGCACATTTTGTAGACCATTCCAATCAGGCACATGCACACATAGACACCAAGGGGGGCACTTGAGCACCTGTCCTTTTTGTCCAAAGTGCCCTCGTGCCCTTTTAACAAGAAAAAAAAAAAAGTTGCCTCGCTGCCCGCACTAACCCCCCCACCGCCCAGTCAGGTCCGGGCCTCCTTCAGGACAGACCTGTAGATGCTGCGCTCCCTCGTCGGCTCTTTAGTATTACAGAGCGCTGGGAGATGACATCATCTCCCAGCGCTCTGCATGAAGAGAAGACCGCGCGGGAGCTCCAGCAGATACAGGTCTGTGCCAAAGGAGGCACATACAGACCTCTCCTGCCACTGGAACACCAGGGAAGGTTCAAGAGATAGGATTTGTGCCACATCATTTATTTTTTTAAACTCTATAAAATAAGAAGAATTTTTATGGGAAATTAGTGTCCCTTTAAAGGCGAATTTTCACCCCTATTCAAGTTTACCTCATTGTCATCCTCATACAGCAAAAAGCTTTAAAGGGATAGTAATGTTTCATAATAATTTCAGCTCTAATTAATCATCATAGTATTTGGAACTTGGAGAGTGTTATTTCAATTCTGTCAGAGTTGTAGTTCAAGAGTAATTCAATGACAAAGTATCCCCCTCCCGCCCCTTTTACTAATGTAACACTGCTCAGCCAGATCAGAAGGAAGGTGCCCAGGTAGATTGCAGAGAGGGACAATCTTCAATTAAGATAAGGGAAAAACCTGAAAAACTTGTCAAGGGGGCAAGGCTTTCATTGTTCTCATAGGAAGAAGATAGTCCCCTTCTGTTATCTGTCTGGTCTATGGACTGGATTCCACATCTGAGAAGAGATGGCTTACACTAGGTAAAAGGGGCGGGAGGGGAAACTTTGCTTGTGAATATCACTCAAACCATAAAGGTTTGAGAGATAAGACTTATATCGTTCTTCATGTTTTTTTAATGCCTACAAAATAAAATAAAGATAAAATGAAGTATTACTATCCCTTTAATCACTGTTTTTTTTTATTTTATTTTATTATTTTTTTTTATAAAATGCATGATCTTGCAAAACTAACATTACTAAAAATGAGCCATGGCCTTTCTTCAGGACAGACTGCGGTTATCGCTCTGCACCACAGCCTGTCAGTCTTCTTCTGTTCCCTCCCAAATATTGTCTTGTTCCAACCAGCTTACGTGGAGAAATCCTCCATCAACAGAGAAGGTTGGAACGTGACAATATTTGGGAGGGAACAGAAGAAGACAATTGACAGACTGTGGTGCAGAGCTGGAACCGCAGTCTGTCCTGAAGTAAGGTCACAGCTCATTTTTAGTAATGTGAATTTTGCAAGATCATGCATTTTATTTAAAAAAAAAAAGATTAATCCCCTAAAGACCCTTGACAGTCCTGGCACTTCATGGGTAGATTTGCGTTAAGGACCCATGACTCTCCAGGACCATCATGGAATTTAGGTCTCTCCACGTGCTTGCACGCCGTTCTGGGAACCATGAACTGGAAGCAAAAAAAAAAAAAAAAGGTCTGTGGTCCTTAAAGGGATAGTAATACTTTATTATTACTATCCCCCATATTGTAGATATTTGTAAAATAATGTAATAGCCCCCAGGTTCATCTCTCAAACCTTTATGGTTTGAGAGATAACCGAAGGCAAAGTTCCCCCCTCCCTCCCCCTTCCCTGAAGTCAGCGTTGTACTGACTGCAGGGATATCCTGTCTGACTTTCATCAGGCGGCTCTGCAGCAGAGCTGCAATCGCGTTAGTGAAAAATAATTATTTCACTGAAACGGTCTTCTACATGTGCTTGCAAACCAAGCACATGTAGAAAACCGTTTCAGTGAAATAATTCTTCTTCACTAATGGGATCTCAGCTCAGCTGCAGAGCCGCAAGCCTGTCGTACGACAGACTTCCCCTGCATTCAGCACAACACTGACTTCAGGGAAGGGGGAGGGAGGGGTAACTTTGCCTTCGGTTATCTCTCAAACCATAAAGGTCTGAGAGACCTGGGGGCTATTAAATTATTTTACAAATATCTACAATATGGGGGATAGTAACAATAAAGTATTATTATCCGTTTAAGTGACGGCTGCATGCGAGATCTGCCGTCCTTAAGGTGTTAAAGGTTATCTCTACATGAGGATGACAATGAGGTAAATGTGTATGGGGGTGATGGTTCCTCTTTAAGGGTTAATAATTCAAGGATCTTAGGGTCAGCTCATTTTGAATGTTCAGGGGTTAATATTTCAAGGCTCTAGGGTCAGCTCATTTTGAATGTTCAGGGGTTAATATTTCAAGGATCTAGGGTCAGCTCATTCTGAATGTTCAGGGGTTAATATTTCAAGGATCTAGGGTCAGCTCATTTTGAATGTTCAGGGGTTAATATTTCAAGGCTCTTAGGGTAAGCTCATTCCGAATGTTCAGGGGTTAATATTTCAAGGATCTAGGGTCAGCTCATTCCGAATGTTCAGGGGTTAATATTTCAAGGATCTAAGGTCAACTCATTCCAAATGCTCAGGGGTTAATATTTCAAGGATCTTAGGGTCAGCTCATTCCGAATGTTCAGGGGTTAATATTTCAAGGATCTAGGGTCAGCTCATTTCGAATGTTCCTGAGTATGACAGTTAGAGTGCATTTACACTTATAAAAATGTCATTTATTGCTGATTCTGCCACAACAAGGATATAAACATAAACATTATTTGAAAACAATCAGAGGTAAACACACTTCTCACATCTACTAACACAGAGTGATTGCTTGGTGTAACCCCAATGCTTTTCTACATAAAGAACAAAGGAAATTTCCAGTAAAACTCTCCTCTAACTCCATGCTTCGTGCCTGGGAGAGAGTCATTACAGACAATAGATAAGCAAGTTGTTGTACTGGTTTAATGACTACCTCTGGGACAGAAATAGGTGAACAGGTGAAATGTAGTAGATGTGGGGCTAATTAACAAGGAAAAAGTGGAGTAGTTCTCGTTATCATCACTTTATTTTTATCCATGAATCTCGCTCCCAATAAAGTAGGCATAAGCAATAATATTTTTAAAATAAAACAGAAAAACACAGTTTAACCCCTTAACGACAGATGACTTACCGGGTACGTCCCGCAGAAACTGTCACTTAGTGACAGTGGACGTACCTGGTAAGTCACGGAAGTCCGAGTCGCCACTTGGAGACTCCGGACTGTTTTGCAAAAAAAAAAAAAAAAAAAAAAAAAATGTTCCTCGGGCGTTAAGGTGACAGCCGGGTACGAATGCAGCTGTCACTAAGGGGTTAAAGGGATAGCAATGTCCGCTGATAAGTTAAAGGGATAGTAATACTTTATTAATACTATCCCCCATATTGTAGATATTTGCAAAATAATTTAATAGCACCCAGGTTCATCTCTCAGACCTTTATGGTTTGAGAGATAACCGAAGGCAAAGTTCCCCCCTCCCTCCCCCTTCCCTGAAGTCAGCGTTGTACTGACTGCAGGGGAAGTCTGTCGTACGACAGACTTGTGGCTCTGCAGCTGAGCCGCGATCTTGTTAATGACAAAGAATTATTTCACTGAAACGGTCTTCTACGTGTGCTTACAAACCAAGCACATGTAGAAGACCGTTTCAGCGAAATAATTCTTTTTCACTAACGGGATCTCAGCTCAGCTGCAGAGCCGCAAACCTGTCGTACGACAGACTTCCCCTGCAGTCAGTACAACGCTGACTTCAGTGAAGGAGGAGGGAGGGGGAACTTTGCCTTCGGTTATCTCTCAAACCATAAAGGTCTGAGAGATGAACCTGGGGGCTATTACATTATTTTACAAATATCTACATTATGGTAGGCTGACCAGACCTCACCTTTAACCGGGGACGCATAGGAAAAATGCATACTGCAGGACTGCTTTAAAGGGACAGTAATGTTTTATAATAAAAGCAGCTCTAATTAATCATCATAGTATTTGGACTTTGGAGAGTGTTATTTCAATTCTGTCAGAGTTGTAGTTCAAGAGTAATTGAATGACAAAGTATCCCCCTCCCGCCCCTTTTACTGATGTAACACTGCTCAGCCAGATCAGAATAGAGGTGCCCAGGTAGACTGCAGAGAGGGACAATCTTCAATTAAGGGAAAAACCTGAAAAACTTGTCAAGGGGGGCAGGCCTTTCATTGTTCTCATAGGAAGAAGGTTGTCCCCTGCTGTTATCTGTCTGGTCTATGGACTGGATTCCACATCTGAGAAGAGATGGCTTACACTAGGTAAAAGGGGCGGGAGGGGAAACTTTGCTTGTGAATATCTCTCAAACCATAAAGGTTCGAGAGATAAGACTTAGATCGTTCTTCATGTTTTTTTAATGCCCACAAAATAAAATAAAGATAAAACGAAGTATTACTATCCCTTTAATTTCAGTGGAGTACTGAAAAATGGCTATTTCCGATGTGTTCTCAGTTACACAACATGGTTACATTTGAGATCTGTCTGGCAAAGCAAAAATGTATAGGTTCAACCAAAACTCTTAATTTTAAAAAAGCGAACTTCAAATTGTTAAGGGCCTCAATGCAACACATAGACTGGGATATTTTATTTAAAGGCAAAAATACTGAGGAAAAATGGTCAGAATTCAAATTTAGGTTGCAGAAATGTACCCAACTGTATATACCAATGGGGAACAAGTGCAAAAGAAGTAAGTCACAGCCAATGTGGTTAACTGCACATGTAAAGAAGGAAATGGCAAGGAAAAAAAAAGCATTCAAATTATTTAAGTCAGAAGGAACTGAACAATCTTTCTTAAAATACAGGGAGTGCAACAAAGATTGCAAAAAGGCAATTAGGGTAGCAAAAATAGATAATGAAACTCGAATTGCAAGGGAAAGCAAGACTAATCCAAAAAAGTTTTTTAAATATATAAATAGCAAAAAACTTAAGAGGGAGTGCATTGGACCATTCAAAAATGAGATGGGTGAGTTGGTTAGTGAGGATAAGGAAAAGGCCGATGTTTTAAACACTTTCTTTGCATCAGTATATACAAGGGAGCAAGGAATGGTAGAAGAGCCTCCGCAAGTAACAAATAAAACAATACAGTTAATAGATATTGGGTTAACTCAAGGAGATGTCATGGGAAGACTGAACAAAATTAAGACCGACAAAGCACCGGGTCCTGATGGTATACATCCAAGGGTTCTTCAGGAACTCAGTGCAGTGTTAGCAAAACCCCTATATTTACTCTTTAAAGATTCTATTACCACAGGCTCAGTGCCACAGGATTGGCGAAGAGCTAACATAGTGCCTCTATTTAAGAAGGGAACTAAAACAGAACCTGGGAATTATAGACCAGTGAGTTTGACCTCTGTAGTGGGAAAACTATTAGAAGGCATAATAAGGGACTATATTCAGGATTACAACACAAAAAATAAGATCATTAGCATGAATCAACATGGTTTTATGAAGAATAGATCATGCCAAACTAATCTTTTCAGCTTCTATGAGGAGGTAAGCAGCAACCTTGACAATGGCAAGGCAGTAGATGTAGTATATCTAGACTTTGCAAAGGCATTTGATACAGTGCCACACAGAAGGCTGGTGTATAAAATAAGGAAATTGGGGCTAGGAGATAACCTTTGCAATTGGATCCAAAACTGGTTAAGGATAGGGAACAGTGTGTGGTTGTAAATGGAAAATTCTCCAGTATAGTTAAATTGGAGAGTGGAGTACCTCAGGGTTCAGTATTGGGTCCGCTGCTTTTTAACATGTTTATAAATGACCTGGAAATAGATATAGAAAGCAAAATATCAATATTTGCAGATGATACTAAATTATGCAAAGTCATTAATTCAGAACAGGATATTTTCTCTCTACAGAGGGACTTACATACAATGTCAGATTGGGCAAACATGTGGAATATGAAGTTTAATGTGGGGAAGTGTAAAGTCATGCATTTGGGAGGAAACAATCCCAAGGCTACTTATAAACTTAATGGAATAATTTTAGGTGACTCGTTGCTAGAAAAAGACCTGGGTATCCTTGTCAACTACAAACTTGGAAACAGTGACCAGTGTCAAACAGCAGTAGCAAAGGCAAACAAAGTCCTGTCTTGCATAAAAAGAAGTATTGAAGTAAGAGTGGATAACATTATTTTGCCATTATACAAATCATTGGTAAGACCTCACCTTGAGTATGCAGTGCAATTTTGGGCACCGGTTCTGAAAAAGGATATACTAGAACTAGAGAGGGTACAGCGGAGAGCAACAAAATTAATTAAGGGAATGGAGGACTTGACATATGAGGAACGACTAAACAAACTTGGTTTATTTACTCTAGAGAAAAGACGACTAAGAGGAGACCTTATCACATTGTACAAGTATATGAGAGGTCAATACAAGGATCTCTGCGGTGAGCTATTTATTCCAAGGCCTGATCAGGTGACCAGGGGACACCCCTTGAGATTAGAGGAAAGGAGGTTTAAACTTCAGCAGAGGAAGGGTTTTTTTACGGTAAGGTCTGTCAAATTGTGGAATTCATTGCCCAGGGAGGTAGTTATGGCAGATACAATGGATACATTTAAGAGAAGATTAGATACATTTCTTTCAAAAGGGAACATACAGAGTTATACTGTTTATCAGTAGGCTGATCAGGAAGGTCTGATAAAGACTAATTTAATTGGTAGCAGGAAAGCTATAAAATTCTCAGTTACTGAGGTATGAAGCGAAGGTTGAACTTGATGGACTTGTGTCTTTTTTCAACCTAATTTACTATGTTACTATGTTTACTATAAAGGTGAGATCTGGTGAGCCTAAATTATGGGGGATAATAATAATAAAGTATTACTATCCCTTTAATGTTATAGTGTAGAATAAAAAAAAAATAATAATAAATTATGTGGTGCAAGTCCCATCTCTTAAACCAGGGCTCAAAATTTCCACTCACCACTAGCCAATGGTGAGTGAAAATTCAGCCCTGGTGGGTATGTTATGACTTGCAGTGGCGAGTAACTTTTCAGGTCTGGCTAGTAGCAAAGGACTTTGAATTTTAAGCCCTGTCTTAAACATTTATGGTTTGGGAGATAGAACATTTTAAAATCCCCCTCCCTACCCTTTCCCTGATGTCAGCTGTAAAGCTGACAGAAGGAGATTCTGTTGGCCGACTCGAGGAGGCTGTTCAGCAGAGCTGAAATAGTGATATTTAAAAAGAACTACTTCATTGGAATGGTCTACAAAGTGTGCTTGCAAACCAGCCACACTTTGTAGACCATTCCAATTAAGTACTTATTTTTAAATATCGCTTTTTTGGCTTAACTGAGGAGCCCCCAGCTGGTCCTGAGACCAGGATCTCCTTCAGTCTGACATCAGTGCAAGGGGAAGGAGGGTGAACTTTAAAACGTTAATGGGACTTGCTCCGCATGTTTTTTTTTTTTTTTTATAATCTACAATCCTATATAATAATTCACTAAATCGTGTGTAACGCCGTGACATGCGCAGTAGACACTGCTGTGCGTGGTGCAGTCATGTGCAGTAGAGACTGCCCGCGCCGCGGCTGATACAGAGCTGGGCGCTCCGAAGGTGGGGACAGGGTACCAAATGCTAACATTCTGCATTGCTCTCCCTCCCAACTGCCACTCTTTCTTGCAAAGGGTTAAAAAAATAGTTGCATTGTTTATTGATTGTAAAGGGGGGGGAGATTCACTAAGCCGTGATAAAGAGGTGATAAAGTGGAGATGATTTCTCCAGTGATATCACTTTTCCGGTTTATATGTTATTCTATGGTTCCAATGCACTAAGATCTCCAAAACTGAAGAAATCTTAGTGCATAGGTTCCATACAATAACATAGGAACTGGAGAAATTATATCACTGGAGAAGTCATCTCCACTTTATCACCTCTTTATCACGGCTTAGTGAATCTCCCCCTTGTGTCTTATGAACCCCCTTCCTACAGTTACTAAAATATGCAAGAGGGAGGTTGGGAGGAAGAGCACGAGGGAGTGGCAGTTGGGAGGGAGAGCAGCATGGAATGTTAGTATTTGGTACACAGCTTATATGCAGGGCGAGATTCTCATGTCACCCTTTTCATCCATGAGCCATGTTTAATGCAGTGTGCAGCCGCACGACATTTAAAACGAGGAGGCAGGGGGCGAAACCTAAGCCAAGTAACTTTTGGCAGTGGTGGTTGGCCCCCTGCCTCCTCCTCAACCAATGATCATTTTCCAGCCACATCCCCTGATAACTAACCAGAATCACTTAGATTATACATATATATCTTATATAATAACTCGCTAGAAAGTTTGTAACGACGCAGGCATGCGCAGTAGAGACTGCTGCGCATGCTGCAATTATGCGCAGTAGAGGCTGCCAGTGACGAGGCTGATACAGAGAGGGGCGCTCCGAAGGAACATCCAGCTCTGTATCAGCCGCGGCGCAGGCAGTCTCTACTGAGCATGACTGCCCCGCGACCGGCTGGCAGTGGCACTGTGGCCAGTGTAACGGGCTCTTCAACTAGTGTGTGTATATATAGTGTGTGTGTATATATTTGCCCTGCTGAGCAAAACACTCCCGCTGCCAAGAGATGTTCTATTTAACAGTTATTGCAATTAAAATTAGCATTTTTGGGCAGCAATACCTCCGTGGCCTGAAATTTTACAGTGGAGCTGTTGCTACACCAATCTATAGATATTTCTGGTCAAGTAAAAATAGCTGTCCATTGACTGCTGTAGCAACAGCACCGCCATAACAATTTCAGGCCACGGAGGTGTACTGCACCCAAAAAAATAGAACTTTGGGTTGCAATAACTTTTGAATAAAACATCTTTCAGCAGTGGGAGTACAGGTGTTTTACTTTACATGTGAGATGTACTAAGGTGTGATAAAGAGGAGATAACTTATCCAGTGAGATAAACTCTCCAGTCCCTATGTTATTCTATGGGAGAGATTTAGTTATAGACTACAGGAGAGATGTACTAAGATGTGGTAAAGAGGAGATAACTTCTCCAATGAGATAAACTCTCCAGTTCCTATGTTATTATATGGGAGATATTTAGTTATAGACTACAGGGGAGATGTACTAAGGCGTGATAAAGAGGAGATAACTTCTCCAGTGAGATAAACTCTCCAGTTCCTATGTTATTATATGGGAGATATTTAGTTATAGACTACAGGGGTAGATGTACTAAGGTGTGATAAAGAGGAGATAACTTCTCCAGTGAGATAAACTCTCCAGTTCCTATGTTATTCTATGAGAGAGATTTAGTTATAGGCTACAGGGGGAGATGTCCTAAAGTGTGATAAAGAGGAGATAATTTCTCCAGTGAGATAAACTCTCCAGCTCCCGTGTTATTCTACAGGAGATCTTTAGTTATAGACTACAGGGGGAGATGTACTAAAGCGTGATAAAGAGGAGATAACTTATCCAGTGTGATAAACTCTCCAATTCCTATGTTATTCTATAGAACCTATGCATGAAGATCCCTAAAGTCTAAGAGATCTGAGGCTCCATTGAATATCATAGGAACTGGAGATGTCGTTTCTGCTTTATCACCTCGTTATCACACATTAATGAATAACCCCTCCCCCCCATGTCTCAGATATCTTTGTGCATCCACCTCATTGAAAGCTGATTATGTCCCTTTAAACTGGACAAAGATGTCATCATACACAGAGTCAGAAAACAGAGAAAAGTAAACACACTTTTCATATTGACTAACAAAAGACAAGAGGAGGGTGTAACGTGGCTGCTTTTCTACATAAAGGACAAAGGGCATTACCAGTCATTAACTTCCCTCTAACCTCAATCTTCATGCCTTGGGAAAGAGTCTTGAATTTACAGACAATGTCTAAGTGGCTGCACCAGTTGTGTGGCTGCGTCTGCAAGGAGGTGGGTCAATTCTAGTGCCCTGTAATCCTTTGAATGCCAGAGAGGGATCCAACTCTTTGAATCGCTCTCTGGCACTCAAAGGGTTAAGCGTTCAAAGACAGAATAACCAGAGCGAATCCCAGCTGTACGATATTGGACACATCAGAAATCCAATTGATTTAAAGGGATAGTAATGTTTCAAAATAAAAGCAGCTCCAATTAATCTTCATAGTATTTGGGCCATGGAGATTGTTATTTCAATAATGTCAGAGTTGTAGTTCAAGAGTAATTGAATGATAAAGTATCCCCCTCCTGCCCCTTTTATCTAGTGTAAGCCACCTCCCCTCCGATGTGGAATCTGGTCTCTTGACCATACAGGTCGCAGAAAGGGACAATCTTCTTACTGTGATCATAAGGAAAACCCTGCCCCCTCGACAGGTTTTTCTTTAGGTTAATTGAAGATTGGCCCTCTCTGCAAGCGATCTGGACACCTCCTTGCTGCTCTGAGGTGAGCAGAGTTACATCAGTAAAAGGGACGGGAGGGGGGATACTTTATCATTCAATTACTCTTGAACTACAACTCTGACAGAATTGAAATAACACAGTTTTATATATGCGCATCCCTGATTCAAATTAATTTTTTTACAGTATACACAGTAAAGCTATGGAATTCTTTGCCTCAGGATGCTGTGCTTACAGATACTGTAACTGCTTTCAAAAAAACAATGGATACCCATCTAGCACAGAACAATATTGAGAATTATGACAGTTGGCTTCAGTGCAGATAGGATGTTGATCCAGGGAAGGTGTTTAGGCATGTGCTGAACTTGATGGACTTGTGTCTTTTTTCAGCCTCATTGACACACACACACACACACACACACACACACACACACACACACACACACACACACACACACACACACTGAAGTTTGGGAGCCAGATACCTCCAAGGCTGCGTTCGGTTATCTCTCAAACCATAAAGGTTTGAGAGATGACACTGGGGACAATTCAATTCTTTTTACCATGGCTACAATATGGGGATTAGGAATATTTAAAGGGATAGTAATACTTTATTATTACTATCCCTCATAGTGTAGGTATTTGCAAAATAAGTTAATAGCCCCCAGGTTCATCTCTCAAACCTTTATGGTTTGAGAGATAACCAAAGGCAAATTTTACCCCCTCGCTCCCCCTTCCAATTGTGCTGTCTGCAGGGGAAGTTTGTCGTACGACAGGCTTGCGGCTCTGCAGCTGAGCCGAGATCCCGTTAGTGACAAAGAATTATTTCACTGAAATGATCTTCTACGTGTGCTTGGTTTGTGTTTGGTTTGCAAGCACATGTAGAAGACCGTTTCAGTGAAATAATTCTTTGTCACTAATGCGATCATGGCTCTGCTGCAGAGCCACACGATGTAAGACAGACCGGATATCCCTACAGTCAGCACAACGCTGACTTCAAGGAAGGGGGAGGAAACTTTGCCTTCAGTTATCTCTCAAACCATAAAGGTTTGAGAGATGAACCTGGGGGCCATTAAATTATTTTGCAAATACCTACAATATGAGGGATAGTAATAATAAAGTATTACTATCCCTTTAAGTATTACTATCCCTTTAAGGAGTTAAAGGTTAATGTCTCAAAAACTATTACAAATGACTAGCACAATATATAGCATTTTAATTCTCTTTAAAACTAAATATATTTAAAAAGATGACAGGTCCGCTTTCATTTGCACACAATAACAGGACAAGAGAGGCTTGATTCAAGAGGTTTATTTATCCGTGGCTGCATGCAAGGCCCGGACTCACATCCTTACATATTGCATTGATACACTAGTGAGGCGTGGAAAGCAGAGAATTAACTCTTGGTCTGCCAGGGCCCCTCTAAGGAAGTACTAAACTCTCACTACTGGGGCCCCTTCCCAGGCGGTGTTCCACTGTAAGCTCCCCCCACATTGATACCCAAGGACTGCAACAGAAGGGCATCTAAAGGGTTAACTATAATGGGTGTTATGGTTTGCATATCATATATATGCACAAATACAGGACACCTTGCAGTGATGGACTCAGGCAACTAACTTCACTGTAGAGAATTTACTTAAAGGGATAGTAATGGTCGTTTAACAAATTTGAATATTGTAGACATTAAAAATATTAATACAATGAGGTACGTCCCATCTCTCAAACACATATAGCTTGAGTGATCTAAGCACCTAAAGTTCCCCCTTCTGCCTCTTTCACAGACACCAGCGCTCTCTCTGACAGAAGCAGATCCTGGTTCCGGGACAAGCTGACGTCTCTTCAGCAGAGCCGAAATAGCGATATATAGAAAGAAATACTTCAGTGGAACGGTCTACAAAGCGTGCCTGGTTTTCAAGCACACTTTGTAGACCATTCCAATGAAGGATTTCTTTTTAGATAGATCGATTTCGGCACTGCTGAAGAGCCGCCGTCCTGTCCCAGGACCAGGATCTGCTTCTGTCAGCTAGAGGCTGACGTCTATGAAAGGGGGGGGGGGGAGGGGGAAACTTTAGATGCTTATATCTCTCAAACTGTGTTTTTTTTGTTGTTTTTTTTTTTACATTAGCAGTGCCCTCTAGTGGTCAAATTCCAATTATATATTCTGTATCATTCTAATGGAGAGGAAAGACAGAGACATACAGTTCTCCACAGAATCTGATACAAACTGCCTGTCACTTCCTGTCAGTTAGAACTATCAGGAAGTAAACACAGTAAATTCACTTCCTGTCAGTTAGAACTATCAGGAAGTAAACACAGTAAAACAGTTATTTGAACTGTTATAACATTTGAATAAGACAACTGACAGCGGTGGGGGCGCCCTTGTTTAACTCAGCAGGAAAAGATCTATAACATATAGATTTTCATAAATAATGTTTACTGCTCCTTTAAGAGATCATAGGTTCCATAGAATAACATAGGAACTGGAGTTATAGTCTCTTTATCGCGCATTAGTGCACACCCCACCCAGACCTCCTTAGTACATCAGCTTCGGTGCGTGTTCGCGTCTGCACCTATGTAGAGTCCTGCATGTTACTTATTGCTCTGTAATTATCATACATTATCATAATTATCTTCATTATTACACAACTAGTGTAAAAGCCCGTGTACACGGGCCAAGGGCCGGGTAATGTTAAAGGGATAGTAATACTTGAAAATAATTTTATTTTATATTGTAGCCCTTAAAAAAACATGAAAAATGATATAGGTCTTATCTCCCAAACCTTTATGGTTTGGGAGATATTCACATGTAAAATATAGTAAAGTTCTCTTTTCCTGGCTGTTTCAGCCAAGTCTGCCATCTAGTGGACAGATTTGGAATTAGGTCCACAGAGCAACCGGCAGTTCTTTAGCAGTGCCGAGATCACTATCTTTGAAAAGAACTACTTAATTGGAACTATCTACAAAGTGTGCCTGGCTTGCAAGCACACTTTGTAGACCATTCCAATTAAGAAATTCTTCTTAAAGTTGGTGATCTCAGCACCTCTGGAGAGGCACGACCGGTCCGGGGACCGGATTCCAAATCTGAAGGGTGGAGCAATGACGTCACTCCAGGGGAAACTTTACTTCTGAATATCTCCCAAACCATAAAGGTTTGGGAGATAAGACTTATATCATTTTTCATGTTTTTTTAAGGGTTATAATATAAAATAAACTTTTTTCAAGTATTACTATCCCTTTAACCCTGTTGAGTGCCAGAGGGGTACGCAACGCATTGCTTTGCAATGCGTTGCGTACCCCTCTGGCACTCAACAGGGTTACGAGGCTGCTACGTCACTGCTCCACGCGTCCTCTCACTCACGTGATGCGATCATGCACAGTAGAGACTGCCTGAACGCGAGCACTGCGCATGACTTCATCGTGACAAACATCCTAGCGAATTATTATATAGGATGATCTGCTTGCGCTCCATGATAGATAGGTAGATAGATATATACAGTCCTACACTGCTCTGCAGGCTACATGAATGAATACATGATACACACTGGCATAAGTTTAACCCTTTGAGTGCCTCTGTACAGGATATATGTGCAGTGTATAAATCGGTGGATACACACTGCTCTGCATAGTATAATTATACACAAGCACACACACACACTGCTCTGCGCAGTACACATCCACACTGATAGGTATACGCAGACACGCATACATAGTGCTCTGTATAGCATATTTATATGTATACTCATCCGGCTCTGCCCGGTAGAAGTGCACATACAGTGCTCTGTATGGTACATGTATACACTTTAACAACACACTATATGTATAATCACATACAAAGTGCGCTAATGGTTTATGTAAATGTATATGTGATGTGCTGCCTCTGCAAAGCTTATCTATATGTGGACACATTACTGATTATATACACTGCACTGACTTGTGTGTGTATATATATATATATATATATATATATATCAGCAGATATGCATTGCCCTGTGCGTTATAGATGTACCGACACTTTTCTCTGTGTGCATATATACATATTTACAGGTACGTTACTCTGTGTGGAATGAATAAACATACATACATTGTATATATATATTATATATATATACACACACACACACACACACACACACTGCTCTGCATGGAATATGAACACACAGACATTGCTCTGCATGGAATATATATCCACACAGATACACATTGCTTTGAGTGGTATACATATATGCAGATACACACTGCTCATTGGGCAATATAACACAAAGAGATTGCTCTGCGTGGAAGATAACAGGCATTGCACGGAGTATATAGGCAAATACAGATTTGCTCAGTGTGGTGTATGTGCAGATACACACCGCTCTGCGTTACACATTTGAATGCACTTTGCTCTATGTGACATGCATACAAATTGCTCTGTGTGGTATATATTTGCACAGAAACATTGGTCTGTGTGGAATATATACATATTGCTCTGCATGATATATGTGCAGATACATACCGCTCAGTTTTATACATATTAATGCGTTAACAGAACATACAGAGGTTTTGGCATGTTCCAACTTACAGACTGTGTATGACATGGGTGGGAGTGCCCAGGAAGACAAAGTAAATGCCATATAACATGTGTGCCGCTGGTATACACCGATGTGTTGGCGGGAGAGGATTATTAAAGCGCTGCCTTGTGCCTGTGATTGTATTTTGGTAGATAATGGAAATTAACACATGCACAAACAAGAAGTGGAGGAATTTGGGGGAAAACCAAAATCACAGATTTGTTTTTTTTAAAGGGGGTTTTAATCCCTTAAAGGGATAGTAATACTTAAAATGTAAAAAACAATTTGTTGTAGGGTTTATCCCCCTGAGTAAAACAAGAGTACTCCCACTGCTGAAAGGAGTTTTATTCAAAAGTTATTACAGGTGAAAGTTTAATTTTTTAGGTGCAATATCACAGTGGCCTGAAATTGTACAGTGGCGCTGTTGCTACACCATTCTATGGAGATTTATGGTCTATGGACCAGAGCTGTCCATAGAATGGTGTAACAGCGCCACTGTAAAATTTCAGGCCACTGTGATATTGCACCTACAAAATTCAACTTTGAGCTGTAATAACTTTTGAATAAAACACCTTTCAGCATTGGAGTACCCTTTTTTTACTCAGGGGGATAAATACTACAATATATATTTTTTTACATATTAAGTATTACTATCCCTTTAAATGATGGAGAGGACTAAAATTCAAGGGGTTAAAAACACAACTGAAGTCATTCAGCATTAATCCAGTCCATTCCTAGGGGTCTCACTGGCAATCAAAGGTTTAGAAGATCAATTTAATTCAATGGGTAATATTATGATTCAGTGAGTTTGTCTCAGAATGTCTCCTCCTTGAGTCTGTGCATATGGCCCTGAATACCATATCACATGTTCATTGCGGTTATAGTCCAATGAGCTGCAAGGAAAGGACTCTGTCTCCCCCTAGTGGCACTTTTGAGATACAGTTGGTAGTATGTATAAACCCTATTGGTGCAATTCTAGGGTAAACCGACTGTTTTATAGGTAGCATGGATTTAAATGAGGCTTTGCAACCATTTGAATGCTACAGAGATCTTGCAATGTGTTGGAGACCTTTCTAGAATCCAAGAGTTTAAGGGACCCCGTGGCTTTAAATAACTTTCATAATTTTGAAGTGCTATTAGCCTCACCTTTATGTTGGATTAGACAGGTTTTTAAATAAAAAAAAATATGGCAAAAATATCTTCTAGGCAAATCTGAAAGTGCTTTTAAAATCAGCAACTTTATCTTAGGTGATAGTGTCCCTTTAAATCTGATGAAGTTGGCTTGCTCCACTTTGCTTCTGTACCCTTGGAAATGACACCCTCTAGTGGGAGACCTACACAACGTATGCATTAAAAATGCCGAAGCTTTCAAAAGAGCAATATCAGAATGCCGCTCGCTTGAAGAGGGCGATGTTCTGGGGGGATTTACTAAGTGGTGATATAGGTATGTAAGAATATAAGTTAAAACTAACTGCAGTTGTAAGATTTCCAACAAAAAAATGTCAATATACATAAAAAGAGTGAAAATATAAATTAACCCTTTGAGTGCCACAGAGGTAGCCGTTGCAATACGTTGGATACCTCTCAGGCACTCAAAGCGTTAAAGAAGCAGTACACTTTTTTTTTTTTTTAAATATATATTGTATGGCGTTTCATGTTGAGTATAATAAGGGTACTCCCACTGCTGATAGATGCATATTTCCAGAGTTATTACGGTTACCTGTGTTTTTTTTTTTTACATCAGCAGTGGCCTCTAGTGGTCAAAATCTAATTGGTTATTCTGTTAGATTCTAATGGAGAGGAAAGTCAGTGACAAACAGTTCTCTACAGAATGTGATAGAAACTGCTGAGTCACTTCCTGTCAGAACAATCAGGAAGTAAATGCACAGTAAATTCACTTCCTGATTATTTGAACTGTTATAATGTTTGAATAAAACAACGGACAGCGGTGAGAGTGCCCTTGTTTTACTCAGAAGGAAAAGTCCTATAACATGTAGGTTTTAATAAAAAAAGTTTACTGCTCCTTTAAGGAATGATTTGTTAGTATAGGAGAAAGATCACGCAGCACGTCATGGTCTTAGTACGTGACAAGGGTGTTTTTTCCCAGTTTGTACTAATGTATGCATACAGAGCATGTTTTGAGAAATTAAGTGTTGGTGGGGCATTGTGACAGTTTAAAGGTACAGTAATGTTTCAGATTACACACAGCTCAGAACGCCGAGCATGTGCAACAGTGCTGCTGCATGATGTTCATATGCTCCAAAACGTGCCAGTTACAGTGCAATGATATGACAAAGGAGTCCAGGTTTTTCCTAATACTGCATAAAGATTGTTCCTCGTGATCTGCTGTTGGATGGGGGCCAAAAATCATTAAGTCAGGGAAAGGGGTGTCAATCTTTAACATTAAATTACAAAGTAACTAGCGTGTTTTGCAGCATATGAACATCGCACTGCAGCACCATTACACATGTCCAGTTATGTGTAATATGAAACATTACTATCCCTTTAAAGGTATAGTAATATTTTAAAATAAAAGCAGCTCTAATTAATCATCATAGTTATTTGGGCCATGGAGAGTGTTATTTCAATACTGTCAGAGTTGTAGTTCAAGAGTAATTGAATGATAAAGTATCCCTCTCTCGCTCCTTTTACCTAGTATAAGCCACCTCCCCTCAGATGTGGAATCTGGTCTCTTGACCAGACAGATCACAGCAAGGGACAATCTTCTTACTGTGAACATAAGGAAAACCCTGCCCCCCTTGACTGGTTTTTCAGGTTTTCCCTTATGTTCACTGAAGATTGTCCCTCTCTGTAATCCATCCGGACAGTCTTGCTGCTCTGAGTTGAGCAGTGTTACATCAGTAAAAGGGGCGGGGATACTTTATCATTCAATTACTCTTGTACTACAACTGTGACAATATAGAAATAACACTCTCCATGGACCAAATACTATGAAGATTAGTTGGAGGTGCTTTTATTTTGAAACATTACTATCCCTTTAAGCCACTTACACACAGCTGACAACAACGCTGTGTTAAGGTGCCCTTCACAAGGGTGATTATCATCTTTTGGGATTGTACCAATATCCAGCACACTGCAGCTCTACTGCATTCCCACAGGAAGCCAGTCAAGATGCAGTGAGCAAGGTCTGTGATAAGGAGGGATGAAAGGGATAGTAATACTTCATTTTATCTTTATTTTATTTTGTAGGCATTAAAAAAACATGAAGAACGATAAAAGTCTTATCTCTCAAACCTTTATGGTTTGAGAGATACTCACAAGCACAGTTTCCCCTCACTGACCAAAACGGTCAAGTCCGCCAACTAGCTGTCAGATTTGGAATCCGGTCCACGGCCCAGCCGTGGCTCTACAGCAGAGCCGAGATCTCGAGATATAAGAAGAACTACTTCATTCGAATAGTCTACAAAGTGTGCCTGGTTTGCAAGTGAACTTTTTAGACCCTTCCAATGAAATAGTTATTTTTATATCTTGCAATCTCGGCTCTGCTGAGGAGCCACCAGTTGATCTATGGACCGGATTCCAAATCTGACAGCTAGATGGCAGACTTGACCGTTTTGGTCAGTGAGGGGAAACTTTGCTTGTGAATATCTCTCAAACCATAAAGGTCTGAGAGATAAGACTTATATCGTTCTTCATGCTTTTTTAATGCCTACAAAATAAAATAAAGATAAAATGAAGTATTACTATCCCTTTAAGGATAATAGAAGATCTAGTGGGAGGGGAAGCACCCAGCAGGACTGTCTGCGAGATTTTTCCCTGCAGGGACAATAATGTGCACCTTCCCTTTAAAGGAGCAGTAAACTTTTTTTAATGAAAAAAATATATTTTAGGGCGTTTCCTGTTGAGTAAAATAAGGGTACTCCCACTGCAGAGAGATGCATATTTCCAGAGTTATTACAGTTTAAACTTTTTTTTTTTTAATTAGCAGTGCCCTCTAGTGGTCAAATTCCAAATACTTATTCTGTTACATTCTAATGGAGAAGAAAGTCAGTGACAAACAGTTCTCTACAGAATGTGATAGAAACTGCTGAGTCACTTCCTGTCAGTTAGATTAGGAAGTAAATGCACAGCAAATCCACTTCCTGATTCTCAGCAGGAAAAGCTCCATAATATATACGTTTTCATAAAAAAAATGTACTGTTCCTTTAACACATGCAAGTGTTGGTAAATTCTGTCTCTCCAGCTGTGTGAGACTATAATTCCCATCGTCCCCAATCAGCCAACATCTGGTCGGGGATGGATAGAGATGTAGTCTCCAGCCGATGGAGAATCAAAGGATGCCTAAGCATAAACTAGGATTAACTGGTGGCCTTCCAGTTGTTATTGGACTACAACTCCCATTATCCTCAGCTGGATGATGAGTTGTAGCCCAACAGCTGGTGATCCACATGTTGCCTAACCCATGGTAACCAGGCAGACTGAAAAGTGCTGATAACCATCAACCTATAGCAGTGTGCAGAGGCAGCAGGGGCACAATGCATTCTGGGGATTATCATCTACTTTACAGGAGAACATAACACTTCCTAACAATGCCCCACTTAACTTACTAAAGCCAGAAAATCCTAATGGCCTCTATGAATTTTACACTCGTCCTTGGATCACTCTTTAATCAGTCCTGGATGTCATATCCATGGAGGAGGACATGACTGTTGCTAGCAGGACTCCTGGACCTCAAACTCCACCTACTGAACCTAGCCCACAAAAAGAAGTCAATACTGCAGTGGGCAGAGTCTGGTCCTTGTGTTCTGCCAGTCAGAGTCAAGTCCGCCTCTTTGGATATAACCATCCAGGACTATTCGAAAATGTCCTTTCTTGAACCAAGGTGTAAGGGCAATACTCGTAATATCTATTCGGACTCACTGTGTTCCTTTAACCTCTTCACCACCAGCAGGGACTCACAACCGTTGCAAACGATGCTTGGAAGACCAAAGACAAAGTGGAGGGGTTCATTTCTGGGCACAGTGCCAGCCTTCGGCCTCACTGGTACAGTACAAACCCTATTAACTGGACTGAGGTATAGCACAGGAAGTACTTCACCTGCACTTCCCTCATACAAGTCAAACAGTGTTAACCAGACTGTGGTATAGCACAGGAAGTGCTTCCCTGCACCTCACTGGCTATGCTGGGGCACTGTCCCCACACCTCACTGGTATAGTCCCACTCTCCATATTTAGTGCTATACAGAGCAGACGCATAGACAACAGTGCCAGCCTTATTCTATTGCTAGAGAGATAAATACCAGTGGCAGTACCACCTCATACAGGACATGATTTAGTGGCCTCCCCACCCTTGTCCAGCCCCCGTCTTTATAAAACAAGAATATGTACACCATGGGTGGAACAGACAATATACAGCAGCAGTGCCAGCTGCATTTCCCTGCCAGGGCTGTGATATATATCCTTCTGTGCAGGTCCCAAATGTTAAGGGCACTGCCCAGGGAGGCAGTGTGAGACAGGGAAGAGGTAAGCTGGCACCAGGAGAAAGTCAGTGTATGGGGGGGGGGGGTCCTGAGTGACTGTGGGGTGGGAAGAGGTGTCCACAGGGTAAGCAGCGAGTCCTTTGGGGGGTGGTGAGACGGGCATTCACACATCCTGAGTGCCCAGACGGCCCTGCCTTTCCCCAGCCTCCTGAAAGGAGATGCAGATGTCCGACGTGTGGTAAGGATGCCTTCTCTCCTGCCCAGGGACGCCACGGTGACTGGGATCTGAAAGCAATTAGGAAGGGGGAGAGATTAACACGGAGAGATGACGGGACAAGAAGCAACGAGTATAAAATCAAAAGTGTAGCACCGGGGGGGAATGATCATGACGAGATTGGGGCACAACACATTGGTACAAAAACACAGTGGTTGTCTGCACCAAGAAGAAGAGCCAACTGCACCAAAGGGCATACAATCTGAGCTTGTACCCCCATGAATGCTCTCCCAAACACTCTCTGGCATTCAAGGGGTTAAAAGCCCCATTTGAAGAAAAAAAATATAAATCTTGTAGAGGTTTTCTGGGGAGTACAGCAAGGGGACACTCACTGCTGGGAAAGGCTTTACTCAAACTGTCACCAAGAGGTGGAGCTAAATATTAACATTGGATATAAAATCCGAATTGTAATCACTTTTGAATGAAGCGTCTCTTAGTTACTCAACACGAAAGGTGCCATTATAATTATATTACATATAAATAAGAGACGCTTCATTCAAAAGTGATTACAATTCTATCCCTCTATTTCTACCTATATATATCTATTTTTTTAACATCTCAAACCCCTTGAACGCTAGGTCTCCAATGCATTACCAAAGCAATGGGTTGGAGACCTTTCTAGCATTTAAGGGGTTAACAACCCCATTTAGAATGTCTACTTGTGATCTCTGGTGCACTTGGTTTGCTCCGCTCTCTCTTTGCGCATACAGCCGCGCTTCTTTATGAGGACAACATTGGGTGGTCACAGACCGATAAACAATAAAATCACAACGTGTTTTTAAAGGGGTAGTCATGTTTCAAAATAAATGCAGCTCCAATTATACTTTATAGTTTTTGTGCCATGTAGAGAGGTATTATCATTCTGTACGATGTGCAGTTCCAGAGTGATTGAATGATAAAGTGTCCCCTTCTCACCCCTTTTACCTAGTGTAAGCCACCTCCCCTCATATGTGGAATCTGGTCACTTGACCGGACAGATCACAGCAAGGGACAATCTTCTTACTGTGATCATAAGGAAAACCCTGCCCCCTTGAAGAAGGAAGGTAGGTTTTTCCTTATTTTAACAGAAGATTGTCCCTCTCTGCGATACATCCGGACAATCTTGCTGTGCAGCTTTACACTCGGTAAAAGGCGCGGGAGAGGGACACTTTATTATTTAATTAATCTGGAACTACACATCATAGAGAATGATAACTCTCTACATGGCACAAAAACTGTAAATCGGACCTACATTTATTTTGAAACATTACTATTCCTTTAAAGGGATAGTAATGTTTCATAATATTAGCATCTCCAATTAATAGTATTTGGGCCATGGAGAGTGTTATTTCAATTCTATCAGAGTTGTAGTTCAGGACTAATTGAATGACAAAGTATCCCCCTCCCACCCCTTTTACTGATGTAACACTGCTCAGCCAGAGCAGAAGGGAGGTGCCCAGGTAGATTGCAGAGAGGGACAATCTTCAATTAAGATAAGGGGAAAACCTGAAAAACTTGTCAAGGTGGGCAGGGCTTTCATTGTTCTCATAGGAAGAAGATTGTCCCCTGCTGTTATCTGTCTGGTCTATAGACTGCATTCCACATCTGAGAAGAGATGGCTTACACTAGGCAAAAGGGGTGGGAATATCTCTCAAACCATAAAGGTTTGAGAGATAAGACTTATATCGTTCTTCATGTTTTTTTAATGCCTACAAAATAAAATAAAGATTAAATGAAGTATTACTATCCCGTTAAGGCTGCAGTGACCTGTGTTTCCCCAAAAACATTCCTCCTGAGAAAATGTATTTTATTGGGGTAAACACATAAATAAGGGTGCGTTTTATTTAATTTTTTAGAGTGGCGGGGGAACCCTAGAACAAGATGGGAAGAAGAGAAGGCAGTACAAGCAGACAGGCATGATATTTTAGAGTGCTAAAGTCATAGATTTTCATAGAGGATAAACACTCACAGAGCTAATTACACCGGTGTCTTAATTACACCAGAATCGGTCAATGTTCCGAAAAAAATCTAAACAATGGATATATTCCTCGCTCATACGTTACATAGAAAGTATAAGTGAGGAACGTATCCATTGTTTGGGGTTTTTTAATGTGCATTTGTTCTTTTTTGTGTAAGATACATGTACAAAGTTATTTTTAAATAAAAGAGGATTTTAGTCTTACCTGTTAAATCCTTTTCTCTTAGTCCATACAGGTTACTGGTAACTCTGGGTAGGCGATCCGCCCCTTTAATTGTAGGCAGGAACAATTCTAGAATTGTATGCAGGGGGTGGAGCCTACCTTACCTCCTTGGCTGCAGCTAGCCAACCAGCTCCAGAAAGATTTGAAACACTAACTATTGACTAAACAGTGAAGGGAAAGAAGACTCCTGTGAGCATGACCCCGAAGGACCCCCACGGTCTACCACTGGAGAGCCAAGCGTGGTCCCTTGACAGGGTGGGAGACCAGTAACCTGTATGGACTAAGAGAAAAGGATTTAACAGGTAAGACTAAAATCCTCTTTGCTCTGTCGTCCAATACAGGTTACTGGTAACTCTGGGATGTCCAACCATTGAGTTTCCCAGAGGCGGGAAGTAAGGCAAGGACCAGGCGCAAGGCCCCCAAAGTCACCAGAGTAAATGTGAACCATCAGATCAGAGATAGCCCAACAAACAATGAAGTGTCAACGGACACTGAACAGGGGTAACAACACCCCAGCTGTTACACAGCACACTGAACTAGAGCCAACAGGGCTCAAAAGTGAAGGACGCACCAAGAACTGAAGAAAAGCCTAGACAGGCAAGAGTGCCTCCAGGATTTTCCTCCCAGAGCTGGCGTCAGCCGATGCCAGTACATCAACACGGTAATGCTTCGAAAAGGTGTGCACAGACGACCAGGTGGCAGCCTTGCACAACTGATCAGCAGAGGACTGATTCTTGTAAGCCCAAGAAGCCCCAATAGATCGTGTAGAATGAGGCATGACCCTTAAAGGGACAGGCTTCTTCCTCAGCTCATAAGCCTTACGAATAATGGACTCGATCCAAGAAGCAATAGTCTCTTTGGATGCAGGTCATCCTGCCCTGGGACCCTCAGGAATGATGAACAGAGCTTCAGATTTCCTGATAGACTCAGTGCGATGTACATAACACTTGAGACAACGCACCACGTCTAACAAGTGGAGATCCCTCTCCTTGTCAGAGGTGGGATCAGGGCAGAAAGAGGGCACCACAATCTTATGATTGATGTGGAACTCAGAGACCACCTTCGGGAGAAACTCCTGAGCGCCTTGTCTTTGTAAAACACCAAACAGGGTGGTTTACAGGACAGAGCATGTAACTCCACCACACGGCAGACAGACACAATCGGCAGGAGAAAGGCCATTTTCCACGTTAACAGGCGTAGAGGAATAGTAGCCAAAGACTCTAATGGAGGGCGCAGAAGAACACCTAAAACCAAGTTAAGATCCCACGGAGGAGCAGGAGTCTTAAAGACAGGACAAGTATGAGCAACGCCCTGGAAGAAAACCTTGACATCAAGAAGGATGGAAATGCGCCTCTGAAAGAAGAGAGAGAAAGCAGAAGTCTGAACTTTAAGGGAACTCAAACTGAGGACATTATCCACACTGTCCTGCAAAAAAGCCACGACCGTAGGCAGATCAAATTCCTGAGACAGGTCCTTGTCAGCACACCAAGATAGAAAGGTCGATCAGACACAATGGTAGATCTTGGAAGATACAGGTTTGCGGGCACTGAGCATAGTAGCCACCACACCAGAAGAAAACCCTTTCTTCCTCAATATTGAGGATTCAATTTCCAAGCCGTCAAGGCTAGAGGATGAACATCCTCCTTCGACAGGTAACCCTGTAGAAGAAGATCCGTATGGCAAAGGAGCCGGAATGGCTTTGCCACTAAGAGATCCAGAAGCTCCGGAAACCAAGCTTGGCGAGGCCAGTATGGAGCAATCAGAATGACTGGACAACGCTCCAGTCGTGATTTCCGTAACACCCTCTGCAACATTGGGAGGGGAGGAAAGATGTAGGCCAGAGGGAATAACCAAGCAATGGACACTGCATCCACCACCAGAGCTAGAGGGTCCCCCAATCAAGAGCAGAACCTTCCTTTTGTGTCTTGTCGCCATCAGGTCGATGTAAGGAAGATCCCATTTCTGAACAATGAGGGTGAACACCTCTGGGTGCAGCTCCCACTCTCCTCTGTCCACTGTGTGTCGACTGAGGAAGTCCACCTTGACGTTGTCTACGCCAGGAATGTGCACTGCGGATATGGCAGGAACATGTTCTTCTGCCGAGGACAAAATAGCCTTGACCTCTAACCAAGCTGCGAGACTTCTTGTTCCACCCTGCTTGTTGATGTAAGCTACGGCTGTGGCGTTGTCGGACTCTACCCGGACTGGACAGTCTTCCAGCTGAGATGTCCAATGATGAAGGGCATGAAATATCGCCCGAAGTTCCAACACGTTGATGGGAAGGAGAGATTCCTCCGGAGACCACCGACCCTGAGCACTCAGGCGACCCAGGACCGCTCCCCAGCCAGAGAGGCTGGCATCCGTCGTCATCGTGGTCCAGAAGGATTCCAGAAATGACCTGCCCTTCAGCAGATTGGAGAGGTCGAGCCACCACGACACACTCAGTTCCACATAAAGAGGGAGGGACACTGACATCTTCAGAAGGTCCGGCTGACCCGTGCACACCTGGATCACAAACCGCTGGAGTTCCCTGGTGTGCTCCATGGCAAACGGTACCTCTTCTATGGTGTAATTTCCCCAATAGAGATGACAGCTTCTTGGCTGGAACTGGATCTTGAGCCAGGATCGCAGAAACCCTGTGGGCGATCTGGTGAGCCACCTCATCCGTGAGAAACACCATGTTCTTCTGGGTATCGAAGAGGAGGCCCAGGAAGACCAGATGCTGGGATGGGACAAGATCTGATTTGTCCAAGTTGATGATCCACCCATGACAGATGAGAGCATGAAGGCATTGCTGAACCTGCTGATGAAGAAGTTCCGCAGAAGGGGCTTTTGGAAGCAGGTCATCCATGTATGGAGTAACTCTGATGCCATCTCGGTGAAGAACGGACACTAAGGCTCCCAGGAAATGGTTGAAGACTTGGAGATGTCGTCAGACCAAATGGAAGAGCTGAAAATGTCCCTGGTCGTAGGCAAATAGGAGGTACCAGTAGGAAAAGCGTTAGAAAATGAATGCAAAACCAGCAGCTAAAGGGTTAAGTACCACATAAGCCTGCTCCAAACACCCAACAGACATACAGATAGACCCAATGAGTGCAGGAGTGTGCAATAGGAACTCCAAATGAAAACCCCTGTGCGGAGGGGCACTGTGGGACATGTGGACCTGCAGCACTCAAAGGGTTGTTCACCTTTCCCACAGATCTTCTATCTTCAGATTACCATGTTTAAAGAAGAAGCCTTGGTGGGCAACTCCTGCGGAAAGAACTTGTAGCCAAGATTTACCCTCAGGGCTTAAGGTCCGCAAAAGCACCTGGTCACTGAGCTAGCCACATCTAAGGGCATTGTCAGTTATGGTAATCTTCCTAATGGTGGTATTCCATATCTAACAGAAAAATAAAAAAACGTATAAAGCTATAACAGAACTGTTCTCTTGCCTGTGTTATCTTCACCAAGGAACAAATCTTTCTGGAGATGGTTGGCTAGCTGCAGCCAAGGAGGGAAGGTAGGCTCCACCTCCTGCATACAATTCTATAACTGTTCCTGTCTACAATTAAAGGGGTGGATCGCCTACCCAGAGTTACCAGTAGAGTTACCAGTAACCTGTATTGGATGAAAGAGAAATGTGTTTTTTGATACAGTAAAGGGATAGTAATGTTTAATAATAAAAGCAGCTCCAATTAATCTTCATAGTATTTGGACCATGGAGAGTGTTATTTCATTACTGTCAGAGTTGTAGTACAAGAGTAATTGAATGATAAAGTATCCCACCCCTTTTACTGATACTACTCACCTCAGAGCAGCAAGACTGTCCGGATGGATCGCAGAGAAGGACAATCTTCAGTGAGTATAAGGAAAAAACAGTCAAGGGGAGCAGGGTTTTCCTTATGATCACAGTAAGAAGATTGCCCCTTGCTGTGACCTGTCCGGTCAAGAGTTCAGATTCCACGTCTGAGGTGAGCAGTGTTACCCTAGGTAAAAGGGGCAGGAGGGGGATAATTTATCATTCAATTACTCTTGAACTACAACTTTGACAGTAATGAAATAACACTCTCCGTGGCCCAAATACTATGAAGATTAATTGGAGCTGCTGTTTTTGTGAAACATTACTATCCCTTTAAGTGCCCTACCAGATTTTATTCCCTAACCACCTTGTTCGAGAAGGAAATTTGCCGTTTACCATTTGGATGGTTGGACCATTGACCAGAGAGATTGCAGCTTGAGCAGTGACAAGCGAATTTCCCCTGCATGTGATTCCGGTGCAATTGAGACACTGGTGTAATTAGCTCCGTGAGTGTTTATCCTCTATGAATCTATAATTAGAGCACTCTAAAATATCAGGCCTGTCTGCTTGTACTGCCTTTTCTTCTTCCTTTTTTGGTCCTTTCGAGGATATCATTGTATGTGATACTTGGTGGTTGGTTGGAGCTGCTGAGAGTTTCTGCAGGAGTGGGCCAAAAAATATCTTTCACCTGCTTGTTTCGTCCATTCCCCATATGTGTGTACTAGACCATTAATCCATGTGAGTACCCCGATATAGGGACTGGTTGGGGACCAGACTGATACAAAGATATTACCCTATGAGGCTCTATAGTCATAGATTTTCATAGAGGATAAACACAGAGCTAATTACACCGGTGTCTCAATTACACCAGAATCAGTCAATGTTCCAAAAAAAAAACTCTAAACAATGGATATATTCCTCGAGGAACATATCCATTGTTTGGAGTTTTTTATTGTGCATTTGTTCTTTTTTTGTGTAAGATACAAGTGCAAAGTTATCTTTAAATAAATGTGTTTTTTTGATACATTAAAGGGATAGTCATGTTTCACAATAAAAGCAGCTCCAATTAATCTTCATAGTATTTGGGCCTTGGAGAGTGTTATTTCAATACTGTCAGAGTTGTAGTTCAAGAGTAATTGAATGATAAAATATCCCCCTCCCGCCCCTTTTACTGATGTAACACTGCTCACCTCAGATGTAGAATCTGGTCTCTTGACCGGACAGATCACAGTAAGGGACAATCTTCTTACTGTGATCATAAGGAAAACCCTGCCCCTCTTGACAAGTTATTCAGGTTTTTCCTTATGATCACTGAAGATTGTCCCTCTCTCTGTGATCCATCCAGACAGTCTTGCTGCTCTGAGGTGAGCAGTGTTACATCAGTAAAAGGGGCGGGAGGGGAGGGGCCATCTCTTCTCGGATGTGGAATGCAGTCTATAGACCAGACAGATAACAGCAGGGAACAATCTTCTTCCTATGAGAACAATGAAAGCCCTGCCCCCCTTGACAAGTTTTTCAGGTTTTTCCCTTATCTTAATTGAAGATTGTCCCTCTCTGCAATCTACCTGGGCACCTCCCTTCTGATCTGGCTGAGCAGTGTTACATCAGTAAAAGGGGCGGGAGGGGGATACTTTATCATTCAATTACTCTTGTACTACAACTCTGACAGTACTGAAATAACACTCTCCATGGCCCAAATACTATGAAGATTAACTGGAGCGGCATTTATTGTGAAACATTACTATCCCTTTATTTTAGGGGATGCTTCCCTTTTAAAAATTGTTCAAACCTAATTAAATATCATATATACTTCTAGCCAGTATTTGTAAATATTCTTGCAATGGTACAGTCTAACTCATATTTCATATATTATGTGCAGGCTAAGTTCCCAAAGGCATCTTCAACAGTGCTGCACTGCAAAAACTGCTCAAAAGGCCAGTTTAAAGGGATAGTAATGTATCACAATAAAAGCAGCTCCAATTAATCTTCATAGTATTTGGGCCATGGAGAGTGTCATTTTAGTACTGTCAGAGTTGTAGTACAAGAGTAATTGAAGGCTAAAGTATCCCCCTCCCGCCCCTTTTAGCTACTGTATACCCCCTCCCCCCCTTTTAGCTACTGTATACCCCCTCCCCTCACATGTGGAATCTGGTCTCTTGACTGGACAGATCACAGCAAGGGACAATCTTCTTCCTATGAGAACAATGAAAGCCCTGCCCTCCTTGACCGTTTTTTCAGGTTTTTCCCTTATCTTAATTGAAGATTGTCCCTCTCTGCAGTCTACCTGGCACCTCCCTTCTGCTCTGGCTGAACAGTGTTACATCAGTAAAAGGGACGGGAGGGGGATACTTTGTCATTGAATTACTCTTGAACTGCAACTCTGACAGAATTGAAATAACACTCTCCAAAGTCCAAATACTATGATGATTAATTAGAGCCGCTTTTATTATGAAACATTACTATCCCTTTAACTTCCCTGCCCTGTCCTTGTGTTTCCCTAGTGAAACAGGTCTCTGAAGAATGTGATGGAAATGTTACCCATGTCTAGCCCACGCAGCCTGATGCCCAAGAGGGATGGCCACTAACTGGATCGTTAAGTTGAGCATCACAGCAGTCCAATTGTCCGTGCAAACAATTCGCACAACAGACCCACATTCTTCCATGCAGGAGTCTGCATGTTGTGTACTGAATGCAGGAAAGTGTCAGTGGGCCGTGCAATGCTTCACAAATTGCCCATGTGAACATCTCACCACACAGAAATGGTATGACATTGAAATAAAATAAATCTGCTATGTAAAATACATTATTACATATATGTATACACATACTGAAATTAATTCAAGTTAAAGTAAAGCATTACTATTCCTTTAAAGGAACAGTAATGGCTGCAATTAACAACGTTTAATAAGGTAGATATTAAAGGGATAGTATTGCTTGAAAATAATTTTTTTTATAGTGTAACCCTTAAAAAAACATTAAAAATTATATAAGTCTTATCTCCCCAACCTTTATGGTTTGAGAGATATTAGCAAGTAAAGTTTCCCCTGGAGTGATGTCACTGCTCAAGCCTTCAGATTTGGAATCCGGTCTGCAGACCGGCCGCGGCTCTTCAGCAGTGCCGAGATCACGATCTTTAAAAAGAATTTCTTCATTGGAATGGTCTACAAAGTGTGCTTGCAAGCCAGGCACACTTTGTAGACAGTTCCAATGAAGTAGTTCTTTTTAAAGATCGTGATCTGGGCACTGCTAAAGAGCTGCCTGCTGATCTGTGGACTGGATTCCAAATATGTCCACTAGATGGCAGACTTGGCTAAAACAGCCAGGAAAAGGAAACTTTACTTTACTTGCTAATATCTCCCAAACCATAAAGGTTTGGGAGATAAGACTTATATCATTTTTAATGTTTTTTTAAGTGCTACAATATAAAATAAAATAATTTAAGAAAATAAATGAATTGATGTAAGTCCGGTCTCTCAAACATGTATAGTTTGAAAGATATTCGCTTCTAAGTCCCCCCCTCCCAGATGTCAGCGCTCTAGCTGACAGCATGACATCTTGGTCGCAGGACCGGCCTGCGACAATTCATCAGAACCGAAATAGCACTATCTAAATAGAAATACTTAACTGGAACGGTCTACAAAGTGTGCTTGCAAACCAGGCAGACTTTGTAGACCTTTCCAATGAAGTAATTCTTTCTAGATAGCGCTATATCTGCTCTGCTGAAGAGGCACTGGCCGGTCCCGGGACCAAGATCTCATGCTGTCAGCTAGAGCACTGACGTCTGTGAATGGGGAACTTTAGAAGCGTATATCTCTCAAACTATACATGTTTGAGAGACCGGACTTACATCAATTATATATATATATATTTTTTAAATATCTACACTATTAAACGTTGTTAGATGCAGCCATTACTGTCCTTTAAAGAAACTATCAAAATGTTGAATTTTAAATCTATGAGGGTCATAGTCTGTCGTACCTAATCTCCAATCTGTACAGGCAGGGGGTCCGGAGAAGCCACCGCTGAGGGGAGGCACGCAGAGAAAAGACAAAGATATGGGGCGTAAAGAAGCAATTGAACGACAGATGGAGGGGGAGAAAGAGAGGTGAAATGCGGAGGAGACATCATATAAGTGTCACGTGACTGAGCAGTGTGTGTTCCCGTAGTATACTAGAATGCGTTGTATAACCCACTGGGTTACACACCCCACACAGACACACACTGTATTGGAGACCACTCAAGTGTCTAAGAGGTTAAATAAACATATACTAAAATGCAATTTAAAGGGATAGTAATACTTCACAATTACTTATCCCTATTTTGTAGTCATTAAATAAAGAAGAAAAATGCCCCCAGTGGCGTCTCTCAAACCCTTATGGTTTGAGAGATAATCGCTCGCAATGTCCTCCCCCCTCCCCTTTCCCTGAAGTCAGCGTTCTAGCTGAAATCCGCTCCTGGGACCATCTGGCG
>CM074727.1:19558314-19698314 GCA_037306005.1 Rhinophrynus dorsalis | reverse complement strand
TCTCCTATACGCAACAGATGTGCTGAAAGTTGATCATCGTTGATAGCTCCCGATTGAAGTTTTTCTAAGCTGTGCCCGCGTCCACATACGTCTACATTGAACGGGGTAGCCCTAGGATACACACCCGGTGAGAGCGGGGAGCTGTAAACATCTGCCATAGCAGCGGCCGCCGCCGAAGGGGCACCCCTGTAGCAGAGCAAGACGTTTAAATCATCGTCTGGATAGTGGACACATTGTTGCAGTCGGGGGAGCAGTTTTGGAGCAAACAGCCATCCTTATTGAAGAGCGGTAAAGACCGGACATTTTTATACAAATACCCATACCTGGGAACTCTCCGGATTTGCCCCGGAGACTCCGGTTCTGACAGAGCTTTACCGGGTCTCCGGGGCAGAGGCAGATTCCTCCGGATGTGGGGAGTTTCTATTGAAACTCTGCCACATCTGCTTTTTCTCCCGTTGTGCCTCCGTCCCCAGCCTTCTGTGTGACACATTTAACCCTCTGAGTACCAGAGTGGTACGGAATGCATTGCTTTGCAATGCATTCCGTACCACTCTGGCACTCAAAGGGTTAAATCCCCCTAACACTTGAGTTAAGCCCCGCCCCTTTTTGACGCGATTAGCGTGATTTTTGCTACCCCCTGCTGAACAGAGGACTACCCTCCGGGTAGCCCTCAACTGGAAGTTCCCAGGTATGCAAATACCCTGTGTACCTATCCCGGCCGCTTTTGCTTTTAAGACATTTTATTTTATTTTTCAAGTGGTACCACATACTCTTATATTAGAATTGAGTCTATTACATATTAAGAGTTATATGTTTACAAATATATAGCAACTTTTAATAATTGTACTATTATATTTATTATTAAACATTCTGTATATTCACTCTGTGTTGTTCTGTGTATAGATATAAGAGTTAGCGGTAATAGTATATATCTTGGTACATTTAAAGGGATAGTAATGTTTCATAATAAAAGCAGCTCTAATTAATCATCATAGTATTTGGACTTTGGAGAGTGTTATTTCAATTCTGTCAGAGTTGTAGTTCAAGAGTAATTCAATGACAAAGTATGCCCCTCCAGCCCCTTTTACTGATGTAACACTGTTCAGCCAGAGCACAAGGGAGGTGCCCAGGTAGATTGCAGAGAGGGACAATCTTCAATTAAGATAAGGGAAAAACCTGAAAGACTTGTCAAAGGGGGCAGGGCCTTCATTGTTCTCATAGGAAGAAGATTGTCCCCTTCTGTTATCTGTCTGGTCTATGTACTGGATTCCACATCTGAGAAGAGATGGCTTACACTAGGTAAAAGGGGCAGGAGGGGAAACTTTGCTTGTGAATATCTCTCAAACCATAAAGGTTTGAGAGATAAGACTTATATCATTCTTCATGTTTTTTTAATGCCTACAAAATAAAATAAAGAAAAAAATGAAGTATTACTATCCCTTTAACACTCTCCCCACATATATTTTTTGTTACAGAGTAAATTTACTTCCTGATTATTTAAATTGCTATAAATTTTCAATAAAATAACTGACAGCAGTGGGAGTGACCTTGTTTTACTCAGCAGGAAAAGCTATATAAAAAAGCTTTTCATAAAAAAAGGTTTACGGCTCCTTTAAGCGAGGCTTTTAACCCCTGTATTGCTTGAGATGTCCCTGACACATTGTAAAGCAATGCACTGGTGACCTCTAACATTCAAGGTGTAAAATCCCCATTTGAAGACCAATGCTTTACACATCCCTGTGGCACCCAAAGGGTTAAAAACCAGAGTTTGAGGACCCATCTGGTCCTCAAAGGTTAAAGTAGCAATAATATTTTATTATGAATATATTGCGTGTGTGTTTTCCTGTATCATGAACCAAGTGTAGACTCACTGCTGGGGGGATGCTTCAATCAAAGGTTATTACACCTCACTTTTTTTTTTTTTTTCTAATCAACTTTATGAACAGTACCAACTGGTGTCCAGAAGCCATTTCTTAAAATGCAGGCTATTGGATCTGGATACCTTGGGGCTTAGACCATGGCTCACTATAGTAAATGACAATAAAAATGTGCTTTTCAATCAATAAGTAAATATAAACTGCAATAACTTTTGACTAAAGCAACCCCCAAAAGTGTGAGTACCCTTGTTTTACCCAGCACAAAAAATCCTATTATATTTTTCATAATAAAAGTACACTGCTCTTTTATAAAATCAGTGGGAAGTTTATAAATTTTCCCCTCTATACTGCAGTTGGTTTGACCCCAAATCCCAACGCTTTTGTCCTTGTGTGTATGGGCTCCCTAAGATAAGTAAAAGTGAGTAACCCAGCACTGAAAGGGTTAAAGAGGACCATTTATACAAGGCTGTATTGGAATAACAGAAGGACCACGCAGTCCTGTGCATTTTAATTACTCTTAACCCTTGGAGTGCCAGAGGTGTATGCAACACGTTGCAAAGCAATGTATTGGATACCCCTCAGGCATGCCAAAGGTTAAAACTTTCAAGTGCTGGGTTACTCACCTTAGAGGGAACATGGCATATGGCCGTGTGTGTGCGCAATAAGAAGGGAGAGGATCGACTGGGCATCACTGCCATGCAGGAGGCGGGGCAGCTACATGCAGTCTCTGTTCTGCACTGTCCAGGGATGGATAAGAAGGTTACACAGGTTTACTACAGGGTCTGGGAAGAGAACGTCTTTAAGCTGTAAAGCCTTTGCTGCAGGTTGTGCTAGCCAAGCAGTGGTGCATGATGGGTAAAAAAATGTCTGCTTGCTGGGAAGGACACAGGAGCCCCATTCAGCATTGAAAAAGTTAAAATTCTTGGTGCGTTACCGTCATCCTCCTCGGGAGATGCAAATTCCTCTTCCGTGACATTCCCCTAAAAAAGAAGGGAGAGTGTTAATCACCGCCTGCCAAATCAAAATGGCACTCTAATGAAGCCGTAAACTTTTTAAACGAACATAGAAACATGGTCATACTTTTCTTGCTGAATAAAAGAAGGGTGAGGTTACTTCTGGGGTATTTTTAATTTAAATGTTATTACAGTTCAAACTTTTTTTTTTCTGTTACCTAAACTGCAGTCTTCTATTGTGGCCACCAGCTGGTGCTGCTCCCATCACTTATTATGGAGAGTAGTAGTCTATGACTCAAGCTCTCCCACAGAATGCATTATAAAAGGAAATAATTGCTTTTTGGACACCAGTTGATTCTTTTTCTAACAGTCTGATTAAATCCAAAATATACATTTGAAATAAAATAACTTATGAATGACAAATCTTTCAGCAGCAGGAGTACCCTTTACTCAATAAAATGTACTTCTTTTTCAACCCTTTGAGTGCCACGGGGGTATGCAATGCATTGCTCATCTCTCTGGCGCTCAATGGATTAACTCCTTGGAGGCTCGAGACATATCCATTGTGAAAGAATGCATGCACTGCATCTTGGCTTCCAAGGAGTTAATCCTTTGAGTGCCAAAGGGGTACGCAATGCATTGCAAGGCAATGCGTATCTTTAGGCTTTGTGTTTAAGTAAACATGTACATATGTGTGTGTATAATGGCAGAGCAGTTTATTGTATAAAACAAAAATATATCTAAATTATAGCCATGGCTGAATTTACATCTCAGGCACCATAACCCCACCTATAACCACACCCCCGTTCATATAACCCCGCCCCCAATCCATTCCTTGTGTTCCCACAAAAAGCTTAGCAGTGACGTACAAACACAAAAGTATCTTATATACGCAGGCAAGTTCGCTGTATAAATACTGGGCAAAGTAGTAGATTAAGGCGTGCCTAAGATTCCAAATCCTTCTCTTAGTGGCAGCCTCCACCTTGAAAAGAATTTGCATGATTCTTCCCCATTCAAGGGATGATAATGTCCCAGAAATTTTTTTTCAGCATTTTGTAGTGCTTAAAAAGTTGACTTGAATGCAAAAAAATGTACTATGGTTTGAGAGATATCTGCATTCAAAGTTAACAGTATCTCTCACACTGCTATGGTTTGAGAGATATCTGTATTCAAAGTTTGACACTTCCTGCTGTCAGCTGTAAAGCTAACAGTAGGAGATCCATGTCGGCCGACACAGAGGTTCTTCAGCAGAGCTGCAATCGCCTCAGTGTCGGCCGACACGGATCTCCTACTGTCAGCTTTACAGCTGACAGCAGGAAGTGTCAAACTCTGAATACAGATATCTCTCAAACCATAGCAGTGTGAGAGATACATTTTTTTAATTCAAGTCAACTTTTTAAGCACTACAAAATGTTGCCCTTTGCACCCCCACTCCGGACGCCCATCACCCCAACACTCAGTTCTACCTTCATTTCCCACCAATTCCCTCAGTTTGTACCTCTGCATCCATCTCGTCAGCAGACACAGTCACAAAGTGCGCCACTGGCGACACCGAGGGGGACAGCTGAAACAGGACGGGCAGGCGGTTAGTGAGTGTCTGCCCCTCTCAGAGTTTAGTGAAGGGGGACTTAGAGGGGCTCTTGTGTCTCACCTGTACCTCTTCTGAGGGGGATCCACTGGGGACTGCTGGGGGCGAAGGTGTGATTCCAGCTTCCTCTTCCTCCATCCCACCTGCTGTGTACGATCCAGACATGGAAGACACGGTGTCTGTGCTGAGCTGGGACTGCTGACTGTGGGACGAGGCCATGGACATTACGGACTGCGCCAGGCTACTGCTCAGAGGGTCTGCGTGAGAGATGGGGGGGGGGGGGGGAGAGAATGGGTGGAACAGGAGGAAGGAGCAGAGAAGGAAGAGAACAGAGAAAAGTGGAGGAAGAGTTAGAGGGTGACGGAGTGGAATGAGGCACAAAAAGGATCAATGTAGGTATCAGAAGACGTTTACAGAGTTATGATATGGAAAAAATTAAAAAAACAAGGGAGGGCGACAACGTGTTGTGGAGGAAAGGCATGGGCAAAGGAGAGGAGCACAGAGTGAGAAAGGAGGAAAGTCAGACGGTTATAGAAGAACAGTTGTAAAGCAACAGTGCCACCTTGTGGTCACACCTGAAACATACACAGATCAGTTTTTAGTGCAGTGGTCCTAAACTGGAGTGCTCGGACGCTTTGGTACATTGTAGGCACCAGCTTGTGTTATTTTATTTATTTATTTTTTTAAAGAATTGTTCAATTTCTAAACTATATATTTAACTTCAATGTTTAAACACAACAGGCTCATTTTTGGCATTCAGATTGTAAGAACTAAGAACTATATATTTTGGTCCTCGAGGTACCTGTCCTGTGAATTCCAAAAATTCCAGGAGTCTTAGAAGAGCCTTGGATAAAAAAAAAAAATTAAAAAGGTGGACAACTACGGTTTCAGTGTGTTTGTATGATGGGAGAGTATGTTGTCGTAGTCACTTTAACAGTTTGAGTGCTGGGGGGGTATGCTACTCAGTGATAACCCATTGAGTGCCAGAGTGGAACGGAATGCATTGCTTTGCAATGCATTCCGTACCACTCTGGCACTCAAAGGGTTAATGTGGGAAGTCCAGGGAATTTTACTATATCAACCAGTGATACAAGGTCCCTTGTTAGTCACTTGTGAAATAATTAACTCTCTAGGGACCAGAGGGGTGTGTAAAGCATTGCACAGCCCTCTGAATTCTTAAGTCTCTGAGGACCAGAGTTAGACAACGTTGAGGTGCGCGGACAAAAGTGGTGGGATATCTCCAAAACATCAGGAAATCTCCACGTTCAGATAAGCGGTCCTTTCTATTATGTACTAGAGGTTATTCCGGCTTTCCTCTCTGGATTTCAGTGGAGTCTATGGGACGTATTGAGGTACCTGAAAGGATAGTAATGTTTCACAATAAAAGCTTCTCCAATTAGTCTTCATAGTATTTGGGCCATGGAGAGTGTTATTTCAGTACTGTCAGAGTTGTAGTTCAAGAGAAATTGAATGATAAAGTATCACCTTCCTGCCCTTTTACCTAGTGTAAGCCACCTCCCCTCAGATGTGGAATCTGGTCTTTTGACTGGACAGATCACAGCAAGGGACAATCTTACAGTGAGCATAAGGAAAACCCTGCCCCTTGACAGGTTTGTCATGTTTTTCCTTATACTCACTGAAGATTGTCCCTCTGTGCGATCCATCCGGAAGTCTTGCTGCTCTGAGGTGAGCAGTGTTACATCAGTAAAAGGGGTGGGAGGGGGATACTTTATCATTCAATTACTCTTGAACTACAACTCTGACAGTACTGAATAACTGCTTTTATTGTGAAACATTACCATCGCTTTAAAGAATAATAATTCTGGAGCATACCAACTGCATCATAGGGGGACAAATAAAAATCCCTCCAAATTCCCTGAGATTTAAATTGTTCTTTTAACCCTTTGAGGGCCAGAGGGGTATCCAACGCATTGCAAAGCATTCAATGGGTTAAAAGCCCCATTTACACCGCTGGGTATTTGAGGAATTTTCATTTATACCAAATGATGCAGTTGGTTCAATTCACTGGTGAAATGGTTCCGGACGTGAGGTTATGACGGGTTGGGGGTGCAGTTACCTTCGGGGAGGTGATGGTGGAAGACAGAGGGGTTCCTGTGCAGGAAGACTGCTCGATGGCCCCTGAAGAGGACAGGGTCAGATTCTCACTCTCTGGGGTGGCACCACACTCCTAGGGTGAAAATTCGGGAACAGTGAGTAAAGACTCCCCACTAATCCTTCACTCACACTCAGATCTAGGACACTTTTCTCAGCTCCCACCTCTTCTACAGTTTTCCTTTTAGTCCCTCAGATCTATCACCCTCCTAAAGGAGAACTATAACCATGGAATAAGTGTCTCTGAGTTTGTTTAACACAGGGGAAGACAACGTTGCCTAAAACAACCTGTTTCTTCTCCCCCATCATACCTGGGAACTTGCTTATCCCAGTCCTCAAGTGCTACTGACAAGAAGTGTCAGTTAAGTGATTTGCATCATAAAGGGGATGGGTCTTAACTGGGAGGGAGGGCTTACATAAATTTGTGACAAAATGGCCAGGAAGCGGGAAGAACAGGGTGGTAAGGAGGAGGAGTGGGCAGCACAGGCAGCACAGGGTGGTAAGAAGGAGGCGTGGGTGGCACAGGGTGGTAAGGAGGAGACGTTGGTGGGAAGTGAGAGGAACTGGGTGGGAAGGAGGAGAAATAGGTGGGAAGTGGGAGGGACAGGGTGAGAAGGAGGAGAACTGGGAAGGAAGTGGGGAGAACTGGGAAGGAAGGAGGAGAAGTGGGAGGGAAGTGGGAGGAACAGGGTGGGAAGGAGGAGAAGTGGGAGGAACAGGATGGGAAGGATGAGAAGTGGGAGGAACGGGGTGGGAAGGATGAGAAGTGGGAGGAACGGGGTGGGAAGGAGGAGAAGTGGGAGGAACGGGGTGGGAAGGAGGAGAAGTGGGAGGAACAGGGTGGGAAGGATGAGAAGTGGGAGGAACAGGGTGGGAAGGAGGAGAAGTGGGAGGAACAGGGTGGGAAGGAGGAGAAGTGGGAGTAACAGGGTGGGAAGGAGGAGGGATGGGAAGGAAGAGAAGTGGGAGGGAAGTGGGGAGGAACTGGGGAGGAAGGAGGAGAAATGGGAGGAACAGGATGGGAAGGAGGAGAAGTGGGAGGAACAGGGTGAGAAAGAGGAGAAGTGGGAGGAACAGGGTGGGAAGGAGGAGAAGTGGGTGGGAAGTGGGAGGAACAGGGTGGGAAGGAGGAGAAGTGGAGGAACAGGGTGGGAAGGAGGAGAAGTGGGTGGGAAGTGGGAGGAACAGGGTGGGAAGGAGGAGAAGTGGGAGGAACGGGGTGGGAAGGAGGAGAAGTGGGAGGAACGGGGTGGGAAGGAGGAGAAGTGGGAGGAACAGGGTGGGAAGGATGAGAAGTGGGAGGAACAGGGTGGGAAGGAGGAGAAGTGGGAGGAACAGGGTGGGAAGGAGGAGAAGTGGGAGTAACAGGGTGGGAAGGAGGAGGGATGGGAAGGAAGAGAAGTGGGAGGGAAGTGGGAGGAACTGGGGAGGAAGGAGGAGAAATGGGAGGAACAGGATGGGAAGGAGGAGAAGTGGGAGGAACAGGGTGAGAAAGAGGAGAAGTGGGAGGAACAGGGTGGGAAGGAGGAGAAGTGGGTGGGAAGTGGGAGGAACAGGGTGGGAAGGAGGAGAAGTGGGAGGAACAGGGTGGGAAGGAGGAGAAGTGGGTGGGAAGTGGGAGGAACAGGGTGGGAAGGAGGAGAAGTGGGAGGAACAGGGTGGGAAGGAGGAGAAGTGGGTGGGAAGTGGGAGGAACAGGGTGGGAAGGAGGAGAAGTGGGAAGGAAGTGGGAAGGAAGTGGGGGGAACAGGGTAGAAAGGAAGAGAAGTGGAAGGAACAGGGTGGGAAGGAGGAGAAGTGGGTGGGAAGTGAGAGGAACAGGGTGGGAAGGAGGAGAAGTGGGAGGAACAGGGTGGGAAGGAGGAGAAATGGGTGGGAAGTGGGAGGAACAGGGTGGGAAGGAGGAGAACTGGGAAGGAAGTGGGGGGAACAGGGTAGGAAGGAGGAGAAGTGGGTGGGAAGTGAGAGGAACAGGATGGGAAGGAGGAGAAGTGGAGGAACAGGGTGGGAAGGAGGAGAAGTGGGTGGGAAGTGGGAGGAACAGGGTGGGAAGGAGGAGAACTGGGAAGGAAGTGGGGGGAACAGGATGGGAAGGAAGAGAAGTGGAAGGAACAGGGTGGGAAGGAGGAGAAGTGGGTGGGAAGTGAGAGGAACAGGGTGGGAAGGAGGAGAAGTGGGAGGAACAGGGTGGGAAGGAGGAGAAGTGGGTGGGAAGTGAGAGGAACAGGGTGGGAAGGAGAAGAAATTCACCACTGCCGGAGAATCCGCGTCTCTCCCCGGAGACCCAGTAATTCAGTCTGAAAACCGGAGTGACCAGGGCAGATCCGGTGAGTTCCCTGTTATGCCCCCATATGGTTTCCCTCCGACTCCTCCCAGTCTCCATCACTCCTGCTCCTTATTACTCTTCAGGCCGAATGTGCAAAGAAAACGTGAGTAATTCTGGAGTAAACCAAGCAGCACAATGCAAATATCCATTTAAATGGGCTTTTAACCCCTCGTGTTGTAATGCATTGGTGACCTCTCTAGAATTCAAGGGGTTAAAAGGCCAATTTAAAGCAATGGTGAATTTGTATTTTTGTCCCCTGTGACACAGTTGGTTCGCACCACTTTTCTTTGTGCATACAGTCCTCAATAGAGTCCCCTCCCTCTGTCTCTCTACAACTCCTGCTCCATTACTTTTTAATTATGCCCCACAATCCTCTCCCTTACACCCTTTCCTTAACAACTCCATCTACTAGCACCTCCTCCAGCCCTCTCACCCCTCCTCCTCCTCCCTGCCCTCTCACCCCTCCTCCTCCCTCCCCTCCTCCCTGCCCTCTCACCCCTCCTCCTCCCTCCCCTCCTCCCTGCCCTCTCACCCCTCCTCCCCTCTGCCCTCTCACCCCTCCTCCTCTCTGCCCTCTCACCCCTCCTCCCCTCTGCCCTCTCACCCCTCCTCCTCCCTGACCTCTCACCCCTCCTCCCTGCCCTCTCACCCCTCCTCCCTGCCCTCTCACCCCTCCTCCTCCCTGCCCTCTCACCCCTCCTCCTCCTCCCTGCCCTCTCACCTCTCCTCCCCTCCCTGCCCTCTCACCTCTCCTCCCCTCCCTGCCCTCTCACCCCTCCTCCTCCCTGCCCTCTCACCCCTCCTCCTCCCTGCCCTCTCACCCCTCCTCCTCCCTGCCCTCTCACCTCCCCTCCTCCCTGCCCTGCCACCTCCCCTCCTCCCACCTCTCCTCCTCCCTGCCCTCCCACCTCTCCTCCTCCCTGCCCTCTCACCTCCCCTCCTCCCTGCCCTCTCACCCCTCCCTGCCCTCTCACCCCTCCTCCTCCCTGCCCTCTCACCCCTCCTCCTCCCTGCCCTCTCACCTCTCCTCCCCTCTGCCCTCTCACTTCTCCTCCCCTCCCTGCCCTCTCACCTCTCCTCCTCCCTTCCCTCTCACCTCTCCTCCTCCCTTCCCTCTCACCTCCCCTCATCCCTGCCCTCTCACCCCTCCTCCTCCCTCTCACCTCTCCTCCTCCCATCCCTGCCCTCTCACCCCTCCTCCCCCCTGCCCTCTCACCCCTCCTCCTCCCTGCCCTCTCACCTCTGCGAGCTGGGCTGTCTTTTTCCTGGGTGTTCGTATCTCCACTTCACTGAATGATTTTTCCATTTCATCTTCCTGTAACACTGAGGAATTCTGGGAAATGGACCTGCAGGAACATGACATCCCCCAGTGAGTCGCTCACTATCACAAGACGGCGCAACTGGACCAGTTGAAAAAAGTGCTTCAGTTGTAATAACTTTGAATGAAACCTCTCTAAATAATTATTCTGTATGAAAAATTCAACAATATGTTTTATTATTAAAAAATGTTTTCTGCTCTGTTTACACTCTCCTGAGAGAGATGTTTGTACAAGTCTTGTCCTCTGGAAGCCAAAGAGTTAAAAATGTCCCCACAATAAAACGAAGAGGAACAAGGGATCACTATTTAAAGGGATAGAAATACTTAAGTATTACTAATCCCTATAGTAAAGTCCTATTAAAAATGAACGTATTGCCCTCAGTGTCATCTCTCAAACCTTTATAGTTTGAGAAATAATCGCTCCTAAAGTTCCCCTCTTCCTCCCACTTCCCTGAAGTCAGCGCTGTAGTATGACTGAAGGGAAATCCGGTCATAGATCATCAGGAGGCTCTGCAGCAGAGCCACGATCGCGTTAATAAAAAAAAAAATCTTTCACTAAAACGGTCTTCTACGTGTGCTTGCAAACCAAGCACACGTATAAGACCATTTCAGTGAAAGGTTTCTTTTTTATTAAAGCGATCTCGGCTGTGCTGCAGAGCCGCCTGAAAGTCATATGACAGGCTTCCCTGCAGTCAGCTAGAACGCTGACTACGGGGAAGGGGGATGGAGAGGGCAACTTTAGGAGCGATCATCTCTTAAACTATAAAGGTCTGAGAGATGACACTGGGGGCAATACATTTATTTTTAATAGGACTTTACTATAGGGATTAGTAATACTTAAGTATTACTATCCCTTTAATTCTCAAACCAGACTGCCCCTCACCTGGAGATGCTTTTCTTCAGCTTTAAGGCCTGACTTCCACAGAGGTGTTGTAAGGGTGAGTGCATACGGAGGTTGGGCAGCTGTATGTCACTTCCGTAGGACGGAAGCCCCCCAGAGCGTCTTGTATCCCCCAGAGCCCGAAGTGGTGGCGCAGATGGAGATGGGGTGAGGGGTCCATTTAGCGCCTCTAGGAGAGACACCACCTCGTATCCAGGAGGTACGTGTTCTGCCGACTGACACAGAAAACAGGAGACATCAGGGTTAGAGAGTAAAGCGAAACAGAACACAGGGAAGGAGATGAAGTGTAGGGGATAAGAGGAATGTTGGTGTGTGTGGGGGGGTGATCAATAATGAGGACAAAGTAAAAGTGGCGGGAAAGAGAAGGTAATGGAGCACATGTATAAAAGACGAGTGGGGCAATTTTGGATCGAATTAACTGCAGCACAGGGGACAAATCACTGAATTAAAGGAGCAGTAAACTTTTTTTAATGAAAATATATATATATTGTAGGGATTTTCCTATTGAGTAAAATAAGGGCACTCCCACTGCTGAGAGATTTATATTTCCAGAGTTATTACAGTTTAAACCCATGTTTTTTTACATTAGCAGTGCCCTCTAGTGGTCAAATTCTAATTAGATTTTCTGTTAGATTCTAATGGAGAGGAAGGTCAGAGACTTACAGTTCTCCATAGAATGTGATAGACACTGCTGAGTCACTTCCTGTCAGTTAGAACTACCAGGAAGTAAACACAGTAAATTCACTTCCTGTCAGTTAGAACTATCAGGAAGTAAACACAGTAAATTCACTTCCTGTCAGTTAGAACTATCAGGAAGTAAACACACTAAATTCACTTCCTGATTATTTGAACTGTTATAAATTTTGAATAAAACATCTGACAGCAGTGGGAGTAACCTTGTTTTATTCAGCAGGAAATACTCTATAAAATATATCTGTTTTCATAAATAAAAGTATACTGCTTCTTTAAAGTAAACTTTACGAAAACCTATATGTTATACAACTTTTCCTGTTGAATAAATCAAGGGTACTCCCACCGCTGTCACTTGTTTTATCCAAAATTTAGAACAGGAAGTCAGTGGCAGCATCGTTACTTCCCGATAGTTCTAACTGACGGGAAGTGATTCAGCAGTTTCTATCACAATCTATGGAAAAGTGTTTGTCAGTGACTTCTATCTCAAATAGAATGTAGCAGAATTACTAATTGAAATCTGACCACTAGAGGGCAATGTTAAATGTAAAAACACACGTAGTTAAACTGTAATATCTCTGGAAATATGCAGTGAGAGTGCTCTTATTTTACTCAGCAAAAGTCCTACAATATATATATTTACGGATCCTTTTACTGTTTCACAACCGCCCGATCCAGAGGAGGGCTGCTGGTAAGGACAACAGTACTTTTTTTTTTTTCTCCATTGAATTCTGGGATGGCAGAGCGGTGTGAATTCCATGACGTGTGAGGACTGTCACCTGTCCTCAACATTCGGACTGCGTTGACAGTCCTGGCACGTCACCGTACATTAAGGCGTTAAAGAGGGACTTCACAATCTATTGTTAAGCTCCTAGCATTCGAGAGACTAAAATTTCCCTTAATTCAATAAATAAGATCACCCTGTAGTAGAGTTGTCCACATTTTTGCAGTTGTGGGTCACGTGATCAGAAAGCCAGAAGTGTGAGGGATGCATTTTTTTTTTTTTTTATTATTTTTTTTTATTGTTGGCGAATTATAGTCAGTCAGCTATTCAAATATATGACTATTTATATATTGATCAAATCAATGACAATACTGATATTTAAGACCTCTATTCTTCAATTGTACGGTACTGACAGGCAGGGGATTAGATTTTAATTGCCTTCTTCTTCATGTGCGCTAGTTAATTACAGATAAAAATATATATTTTTTAAAATATATCAGACGGGCTGCATTTGGCCACCCATGATCTATGGGGTTAAGCAACTTGCTGTTTGTGCCACCTGTTTTAACATCATTGCTGCAGTCATACCTAGCATTAATGCGACATCCATACAGCTAAATTATATCATTTAAATAACAAATCTAGAGTGACGATTCCAGGATACACTAATGAACGTTAGCTTGGTTTACAAGTAAAAACGTGACAAGTTTTGATACTTATGCCAGAGTAGCGCGCACTCAGCTCCCACTCACCGTGTGTTCTTCAGAGTCGGAGGTCGGGGCTACTATAATCGGACTGAACCCAGCTGGGGAATGAGGACCAGGAACCTTCCTCATCGCTCGAATTTGGAGGAGAGCGCGGAACGCTAGAATGAACAATCAGCGACGAGTATGTGAATGGCAGTCTGAACAAATGTGAGCACATAAGCATGTGTATATGTGTGAGTGCGTGCATGTGCGAGTGCGTCCATGTTTATATGCATGTGCGAGTGCGCATGCGTGAATGTGTATATGCATGCGCGAGTGCGCATGAGTGCACGTGTACGTGCAAGTGCGTGCATGTGTATTTGCGAGTGTGCATGAGTATATGCAAGTGCGATTGTGTGCATGTATGTATATATGTTTGTCTGTACTCACGCAGTCGGCAGATTGGGCAGTTGCTGGCCTGGTAGCGCAGTGTGTCAGCGCACGTGTTACACAGACAGAGGTGCCTGCACGGCAGAATGAGTGTGTCCCGGACATCGGACAAACAGACCACACACTCCGCACTGTTGTCACTCACCTCGTCCTCTGCTACCTGAAAGGTGAAGTGTAAGACCTAACTGTACATGTGCTAGCAAGTGGGCATCTCAGTGTATATTCAACTGGGTACTCCAACCCACATAGGACACTCATCCAATACACTCACACTGGACTCAAGGTCCCTCACAATGCACTGGACACCCCTGTAGTGCTCAAAGCGTTAAGGAAAAAAAAAAACTTTACTTAAAAAATGTATCCATTATCCCAACGATGGGTGAAGTCTTACGTAATATACAACAAACACATTCTTACCTTGGAGTCCTGGGAATTGTATTTATTTTCAATCCCATAGATTTCCTGCAGTAGGTAACTGACCCCGTCCACCTGTAGGAGGGGACAGAGAGCAGGAAAGAGGATTTTAGTCTTACCTGTCAAATCCTTTTCTCTTAGTCCAATATAGGTTACTGGTAAGTTCTATGTGCCCCGCACTGAGTCCATTCATCAGTCTGATGCACTTTTCGTCATTCCTGAGGTTTCCAGGGCAGGTAGACCGGCATCCAAGGTTATCATAGCTGCCTGGATTAAGTCTACTATTCTGTGCACAGACAACGAAGTGGCCGCCTTGCACAACTGATCAGTTCAGGCCTGAGTCTTATAGGCCCAAGAGGCCCCGATAGACCTGGTAGAATGAGCTGTGTCACAAAATGGAACAGGATTCTTCCTCAGTCCGTAAGCCTTATGAATAGTAGAATTAATCCAGGAAGCTATGGTAACCTTGGATTCCGGTCTACCTGCCCTGGGACCCTCAGGAATGACAAAAAATAGAAGAAAAAAAAAAAACAGAGGATAATACCTGCGAACATTGAGTGACTCATTGGACTTAGAAAAACCACAAGAAACTCTGTAAGCCAGTACAGTGCATTACCAGCTTGATCGATACAATGGAGACTGACACAGCGGACGGAGGATCGGTCACTTTACTCACTGGGCAGAGAATTTCATTAAAATCCCCATTCGAGTGAGATCCATACCTAATCTGTGCTATGGGCTCAATATCAAGCATATTTCAAGTAAGGGTACATCTGTACCATCATCTACACTGTGCCATTTTCCTTTTTGTGTGTTTATTGGGTTTTTTTTGCCATGTATGCTATCTGATGGTATATAACATAGACCTATTCCACTCTACATGTTTCTAGTATCAAATATATTTTTGCTATCCATTACATCATAGTTTTTGTATTTTTCCTAATACGTGTCATTTTTTCATAATAACATACTATTAATATATTCTACCATACATATTTAGTCGATATTTCTCTCCATACATTATTGATACCAGTACCCATTCACTTTTGATGTGTGTTTTGATTGAATTATATTGATATTCACAAACACTTAGTATACCATTTTTTTCGCTCTCTTCTTATTTTTGGTTGCTCTACCATTTTTTTCGCTCTCTTCTTATTTTTGGTTGCTCTGACCCACACTTCACCTTCTATATTACAAAAAATATGTCAGGCTGACAAATGGACTCAGTGCGGCGCACATAGAACTTAAGGCAGCACGTCAAATCTATCAAGTGAAGATCCCCAAAGTTACCAGTAACCTATATTGGACGACAGAGAAACTCACTTGTTGCCCCGGAGGATGGTTGCACCACCTGCCGTTACCCCTCTCCTTACCACTTGTTTCTGTTTCAGAGGCTTCACACAAAAACTACCATCAGCATGCTGTAAGAAATAACAAGAGACGTAAGGGGAGGAGATCCACAGGGAGGAGCAGTGCTAGTCTACGCTACCAGAACTTGGGCTGTGCCAGTCCATGATACCAGTACTTGTGCTGTGCCAGTCTAATACCAGCAGGTGGGCTGCGCCAATCTATTTTACCAGCATGTAGTCTGCAATATTCTATGTTACCAGAGCATGGGCTGTGCCTGCCTACACAACCAGCACGTGGGATATTCCAGCCAACACTACCAGCACATGGGCTATGCCAGTCTAAGATGCCAACCGTGAAATGTATCAATCCACAATACCAGAAAGTGGACAACTGTATTGTAAGCTACCAGCATGAATGGTCAGTCTAACCTACTGAATCATGAGGCGTGACAGACCAGCCTATTGGTACGTGAGCCCCACCAGTGTAACCTATCAGCACGTGACCTACGCCAGTCTAACCTACTGGCTCGCAAACTGCACCAGTCTATTATGAATACATGGTGTTTGTACATTTTTAAGAAAAAGTTCCTTAACCCCTTAAGGACCAGCGTGCACACACGTGGCCAGCACTTAAGATTCACGGAGCATTTTTTTTCCCTTTTTCATTCCAATTCAGGTCGCTCTGAATGGTGTGTGCCGCTCGGGGAGACCTGAAATTGAGGACGTGCAGGTACGTCATGGGTCCTTTAGGGACATCCACCCATTACGTACATGTACGTCCTGCGTCTTTAAGGTTTAAACCTCTACTTTTAGTTCAAGGGATAGTAATAGATGGGCAATAAATGTTTCTTCGTTTAATGCTCATATGTTCTGTTTCATTTTCCGCTGTATATCAATATATTCCTACATGTAGTTCTAAAGTAATTCAGCTTTAAAGTAACTCCCTGCTGCCCCTTTTACCTATGCAATGCGCTCCTGCGCAGCAAGGGACAATCGTCTGTGAGCATAATGAAAATCCTGTCCTCCTTCCTCTAGGGGGCAGGCATTTCACTATGTTCACAGTGAGAAGATTGTCCCTTGCTGTGAGCTGTCCGGTCAAGAGACCGGATTCTACAACTGCACGGAAGAGCATATAAGAAGTAAAAGGAGATTGAGGGGGATACTTTAAAATGGAATTACTTTTGAATTACACGTCGGAGAATATTGATACACACATCGCAATATGAAACAGAACAAATAAGCATTAAAAAGGAGATATATTTATTGGCATCCATTACCATCCCTTTAAAAAAGCAGTTTGGCACTAGGAATAAAAGATTTTGTAAACAGCAGGTATCTTGCATCTCTTCTGCGCTTAAAATGTCTGATAAAGACCACAAGAGTGCAGCAGAGAGCTGTCCTGATAGTGTGCTGGCTCCAGTCATAGCAAGACAAATGCAGCTCTCTGTTGCCCTCTTCAGATCTCCCTTGGAAATTGCCAATGTAAATACCACAAAAACACAGACACTTATGAAAACAGGAAATATGATTTGCTGGGAATAGGACTCTCTGAAAGGCAAAAAACACATTTACCCATTGCAAAAATGAAGAGAGGAGCAATTTTGGAGTAAAAAACACTGCTAAGGGGGATTAATAATCATTCCCAAAGCACCCATTCATTTTAGAGCGCATTTTAACCCTTTCGGTGCCAGAGGGGTATGAATCATATCTCTGTATTGTATTTGGGTAGTCACCGAAACGCTACCCCTTTTCCAACAGAATTATTTTATATATACACACACACTGCACACTACTGAGCACTAAAAGTCCCATCATTCCCAGAGAGGCAACGACTTGGTGGGGCTGATGGGGGGTGCAGTGCTCAACAGCTGCAGAGCGAAGGTTTACCTGCTACAAACAGTGTGAACAGGCCTCTCACCTTCTCAAACGTAGCCATTAGCACGTGGCAGTGTCCAATATGCTCTGCAAGAAAACGAGAAGTTATTGCAAATTGGGAGACTCCTATTTCTACCATCCAAATCGGTCACCATCACCGTCCCTCATTACTGTAAAATCCCACCAACTAAGATGCAACTCCAAGATCAGACATCCCCACAACATCCCACTGAGACAGCTCTTGGCATGCATCAACCCCTTCAGACAGATTCCCTCTGCTTCTATACATTTAACTAAGCAGACACATTCAGTAAATACAGGATCCGTGATCACAGACATACACACTCACTAAATACAGGAACTGTGATCACAGACATACACACTCACTAAATACAGGAACTGTGATCACAGTCAGACACACTCACTAAATACAGGATCCGTGACCATAGAGAGAAACATTCACTAAATACAGGATCCGTAACCACAGACAGACACACTCACTAAATACAGGATCCGTGATCACAGACACACACACTCACTAAATACAGGATCTGTGATCACAGACAGACACACTCACTAAATACAGGATCTGTGACCACAGACACACTCACTAAATACAGGATCCGTGATCAGACACACACACACTCACTAAATACAGGATCCGCAATCACAACAGATACACTCACTAAATACAGAATCCGTGATCACAGACACACTCACTAAATACAGGATCCGTGATCAGACACACACACACACACACACACACACACACACACTCACTAAATACAGGATCCGCAATCACAACAGATACACTCACTAAATACAGAATCCGTGACCACAGACACACTCACTAAATACAGGATCCGTGATCAGACACACACACACTCACTAAATACAGGATCCGCAATCACAACAGATACACTCACTAAATACAGAATCCGTGATCAGACACACACACACTCACTAAATACAGGATCCGCAATCACAACAGATACACTCACTAAATACAGAATCCGTGATCACAGACACACTCACTAAATACAGGATCCGTGATCAGACACACACACACTCACTAAATACAGGATCCGCAATCACAACAGATACACTCACTAAATACAGAATCCGTGATCACAGACACACTCACTAAATACAGGATCTGTGATCAGACACACACACACACTCACTAAATACAGGATCCGCAATCACAACAGATACACTCACTAAATACAGAATCCGTGATCACAGACACACTCACTAAATACAGGATCCGTGATCAGACACACACACACACTCACTAAATACAGGATCCGCAATCACAACAGATACACTCACTAAATACAGAATCCGTGATCACAGACACACTCACTAAATACAGGATCCGTGATCAGACACACACACACACTCACTAAATACAGGATCCGCAATCACAACAGATACACTCACTAAATACAGGATCTGTGATCACAGACACACTCACTTAATACAGAATTCACGATCATAAGAGACACATTCAGTAAATACAGGATCCGTGATCACAGACACACTCACTAAATACAGGATCCATGACTACAGACATATACGCTCACTAAATACAGGATCCGTGATCACAGACAGACACACTCACTAAATACAGGATCCGTGATCACAGACAGACACACTCACTAAATACAGGATCCATGATCACAGACAGACACACTCACTAAATACAGGATCCATGACCACAGGCATATACGCTCACTAAATACAGGATCCATGACCACAGACACACTCACTAAATACAGGATCCATGACCACAGACAGACACACTGACTAAATACAGGATCCATGACCACAGACATATACGCTCACTAAATACAGGATCCATGACCACAGACACACTCACTAAATACAGGATCTGTGATCAGACAGACACACTCGCTAAATACAGTGTGTGCGCCAATCGTGTCTGGCTGATATTCGTGTTGGTAAGCCATCAGTCATGCCTTCAGCATCCCCCAGTGATAGAATCTCCAGTGAAATGCAGCGACAGTATATGCAAGTGAAAATGGCCTGGGGAGAAGTGCTACAACTCATATCTGTGTAAGATGTCTGGGTATACCAAGCCATACAGCGTGCGCAGTAGCACCATAACACCCAACCAGTGCAGAGGGCCACACCAGATCAGGTCAGGGGGCCTGATAAGGCACTTTAGATGTATTTACCCCCACTCCTGTTCTACAAAATAAATGAAAAATACAGAAGATGAAAAATGCTGACCTAAATGTATACTGTAGCCATAGAAACCCTGGGAGAGAGCAGTATGACTGCAAAGACACAAAATGTCCTTTGCAATATGCTGAAGTCCCCTTTAGCAATCAATGGCTTAGCAGCCCGATTTAAAAAAGGGGGTTTTATCCGTTCCTTTTGGTACAGTTGATTTGCCCACTTTTCCTTGGTACCATCAGTCTTGGAAATGGAGGGGGGGGGGTGCACACACTTCTCACCTTCTCCTTCCTCCACCACGGCATGGACCACCATAGGGTAAACCTCTCTGTCTAGGTCAAATGTCAGCTGGAAAGTGCAGAGAGACAAGTGAGTGAGGAAGGCAAGGGCAACACGGCAGATATACAGACAAGTTAGTAAGTGAGGAAGGCAAGGGCAACACGGCAGATATACAGACAAGTGAGTGAGTGAAGAAGGCAAGGGCAACATGGCAGATATATAGACAAGTGAGTGAGGAAGGCAAGGGCAACATGTCAGATATTATAGACAAGTGAGTGATGAAGGCAAGGGCAACATGTCAGATATATAGACAAGTGAGTGAGGAAGGCAAGGGCAACATGTCAGATATATAGATAAGTGAGCGAGAGCCAAGGGCAGCAGAAGGGAGACAACACGAAGTAGACAACATGGCAGATATAGACAAGCAATATCAGTCCACATGAGCAAAGCCAAAAGATCACCGATTGTGGGGCAGTGTAACTGCATCATACTGAACAAGTCAAAATTCTCATACGTTTAAATGGCTTTAACCACGTGATGACCAGAAAGGTTCCCAACTCATTGCCAAGCAGTTCGCTGCACGCTCCTTTGGTCACCAAGGGTTTAACCATTTGAGTGTCAGAGGGGTACCTAACACACTGCTTCTCAGTGCATTGGATACTTCTCTGGCAATAAGAGAGTTAAAATGTCAATTTAAATCAATAAAGACTTTTATTGTTCCTTATGGTGTTGCCCCACTTGTGACTTTGGGCATGTGGCCCCCATAATATTTGCTTGTATCATGACCCTGGACACCGCTGGCTGTATGCACAAAGAAAAGTGGAGCAATCACTGGCAAAGGGGCAAAGCAATGTGTTGGTGATCACTAGCATTCAATGGGTTAAAAGCCCCATTTCATCAATTGCCATTTTTACTTGTCTTGATTCAAGTTTATCTTTGTGCGTGTATCCGATGTTGTCCAGGGTCACCCTGTCCTGTGTGGGATTATACACTCACACCAGATGGTGCAGTAAGACCACAGGGAGTTAGGTGACCAGATCGCTCCCTCCCCCTCTTACCTCCTCTTCTCTCCACTCTGAGGGATCCACAGTGTGTGACGGGAGGCAGAACTGCTGGCTGACCCCTCTCTTGTAGTGGACGGTCTCGGACTGCAGACTGCTGGACTTGGGCAGGTAGCTGGGGGGGGGGCAATAAGAGAAGGGTCACAGTGTCACCATACATGGGGCGGTATAACAAGAAGAGAAGTGTCACGGTGTCACCGTACATGGGGCGGTATAACAAGAAGAGAGGGTCACGGTGTCACCATACATGGGGCGGTATAAAAAGAAGAGAAGGGTCACGGTGTCACCGTACATGGTATTACATAACAAGCTATAACACAAACTGATCCACCTGTGTGTGTTAAAGGGAAAGTAATGTTTCAGAATAGAAGCAGCTCCAATTAATCTTCATAGTATTTGGGCCATGGAGAGTGTTATTTTAAAACTGTCAGAGTTGTAGTACAAGAGTAATTGAATGATAAAGTATCCCACTCCCGCCCCTTTTATCTAGTGTAACACTGCTCACCTCAGATGTGGAATCTGGCCACTTGACCGGACTGATCACAGCAAGGGACAATCTTCTTACTGTGAGCATAAGGAAAACCCTGCCCCCCTTGACACGTTTTCCCTATGATCACTGAAGATTGTCCATCGCAGTGATCCATTTGGACAGTCTTGCTGCTCTGAGGCGAGCAGTGTTACATCAGTAAAAGGGGCGGGAGTGGGATACTTTATCATTCAATTACTCTTGTACTACAACTCTGACAGTTTTAAAATAACACTCTCCATGGCCCAAATACTATGAAGATTTATTGGAGCTGCTTTTATTGTGTGTTAAAGGGACAGTAATGTTTCAAAATAAAAGCAGCTCCAATTAATCTTCATAGTATTTGGGCCGTGGAGAGTATTATTTAAATACTGTCAGGCTTGTATTACAAGAGTAATTGAATGATAAAGTATCCCCCTCCCGCCCCTTTTCCTCACCTCAGAACAGAAAGTGGTTGTCCAGATGGCTTGCAGAGAGGGACAATCTTCAGTGAGCATAAAGGGAAAAACCTGTCAAGGGGGCAGGGTTTTCCTTATGATCACAGTAAGAAGATTGTCCCTTGCTGTGATCTGTCTGGCGAAGAGACCAGATTCCACATCTGAGGTGAGCAGTGTAACATCAGTAAAAGGGGCAGGAGGGGGATACTTTCTCATTCAATTACTCTTGAACTACAACTCTGACAGTACTGAAATAACACTCTTCACGGCCCAAATACTATGAAGATTAAATGGAGCTGCTTTTATTGTGAAACATTACTATGCCTTTAAGGCTGTCTCCCCAGTAATCTCAATATGTAGGAGCAGACTCCACTAACTCCCAAACTGTATAGATGGGATGGACTCCTCCCCACCCCCATGCTTCCATCCCCATACAGGGGCAGAATACCATCTTTCTTCACTTTTACTTTTAGAATATTGCTCATAAACCTCCACCTACACCCCCCCCTCCAATGCCCACACACTTACCTGGCAATGCCCCCCTGGAAGTCTTCAGTGGCCTGGTAATAAATGGTGATTGCAACTCGTGCATCTGTATCGAAGGTGAACTCCACATTATAATGCACTCTGGGACGGCTGCCCTCCACCCCGCCGCTCTTCATCTCCTCACTGCATCTGGTGCAGGGACAGGAAAGGGTTACATAATGACTTGCCTCTGGGGAAGAGGTTATGTGACACACTGTGCCAGGGGAAAGGGCTTCCACTGTGACCCTCATAAGTTAATTCTACTGGCACGATGTGTTGCACACCCCTCTGATCTCAAAGGGTTAACCATGCACTGTCAGTGAAGACTGGAGGCTGACCGAGGCCCATCCGATCTTCAGATCTAACTAGCAGAGTGGTAGGAGAGGGGCAGCAGCCTCCCATTCTTTGCCAGGACGTGTTAGGCAGCAGGACCGGCTCACCTGACTAGACGTAGCGTGTCCTTACGGATGTTGATCAGACTGCGCAGTGTCTTCACCGGCTCCTGTGGCGAGGGGGCAGCATATGGGAACTGAACAAAATACAATGAATAAGGTATGGGTGAGAAACACAGAGGCTGATGTACTGAGAAAAGCGATATCTACGCTCTCGAATGCTGAGAGGTCTAGAAGTCATTCAAACACAAAGCTGGCTGGGGATAATGGGAACTGTAGTCTCCAACAGCTGGATAGCTAAAAGTTGCGTGCACACCTGAGGTAACCTCCTCAAAAGGATTCATTAGAAATCCAATCTAGGTTTCGGCCTAAGTCTGGATTCAGTGCATCCCTATTGGTATCATAACTGTGACAAAGGCCCCAGTGAAGGCCGAAACATTGATTCAATAAACTAGAACCATTATTGATTTTCAGTCAAGTCCTGTGCGTTCTGTTATCTCTTGGATTATGTACATATTAATTCATGTGACTGGCTCCTGGGTAAATGATTTTTTTCATGATAAGAGAATGCACACATTCACACTCACACATATGTGAGTGTGTGTTCATTCATGTGTTAGTTTGTGCATGTGTGTGCGCACACATGTTCCTGAGTGCTCTGGTACCTGAGCTGCAGGTTATTTGGGTAACTGCAACTCAGAGGCTTAGTGCGGTGGATCAGGGAGCGCACTAGGGCTGCAACTAACGATTATTTTGATAATCGATTAGTTGGCCGATTATTTTTTCGATTAATCGATTAATCGGATAAAAAAAACAATATGCTAATTTCATTATTTAAAATGATTTAACGAACAAACGGAGTGTTAATTACAAACAGCAGAATAAAAAACTTTACACATTTAACATGCGTCATTGTTATTATTTTACTATGGGGTCTATGCACCTCTCTCTCTCCCCTTGCACCTCTATTTCTCCCCCATGTACTTCTTTGTGTCCCCTTGTGCCTCACTTTCTCCCCCTTGTGCCTCACTTTCTCCCCCATGTACTTTTCTCCCCCTTGTGCCTCTCTTTATCCCCCTTGTGCCTCTCTTTCTCCCCCTTGTGTCTCACTTTCTCCCCCTTGTACTTCTTTCTCCCCCCTTGCACCTCTCTCTCTCCCCTTTGTACCTCTCTTCCTCCTGCCCGCCCGCATCATCACGCGCCCCTGCGGGCCGTGATGACATACACACAGAGAAGAGGAAGGGGGCAGAGGCACCAGAAGAGAAGCGCTTGCAGCCAGACAGTAACGATCAGTCTGCTGGCAGCAAGCCCTTCTCTTCCGGTGCCTCTGCCCTCTTCCTCTTCTCTGTCTGTATGTCATCACGGCCCGCAGGGGTGCGTGATGATGCGGGCAGATGGATCTTGTCATACTGACACTGGCGGCGGCAGTCTGGGGCTGCAACTAATCGATTTTGAGAATCGTTGACAACGATTCTCATAATCGATTTTTATCGATAATATCGATTAGTTGTTGCAGCCCTAGAGCGCACACACTAGAAGTAGGCTAGGAGGGGAGGATGCAGCTATTAGAACAACAGTGACGGGGCTGCGGCTGTTATGTGCCTCTTGCAATTAGAGCTGGGTGAGGAGACACACAATGTTCTCAAGGTGACTGCAGTGCAAGAGCAGAGGTGAGAGAGAGAGAGAGACACACACACGGAGGCTGATGTACCAGGAAAAGTGGAACACACCACCTGCTCTATAGGGAACAAAGACCCCAAATTCCCATTTGGATATAAACTGAGCTTTAACCACTGGAACTCTACGTCTCCTAAACACTGCTCTAGCATTCATGATGTTAAAGGAATAGTAATGTTTCACAATAAAAGCATCTCCGATTAATCTTCATAGTATTTGGGCCATGGAGAGTCTTATTTCAGTACTGTCAGAGTTGTAGTACAAGAGTAATTGGATGATAAAGTATCCTCCTCCCGCCCCTTTTACTGATGTAACACTGCTCACCTCAGAGCAGCAAGACTGTCTGGATGGATCACAGAGAGGGACAATCTTCAGTGAGCGTAAGGAAAAACCTGTCAAGGGGGGCAGGGTTTTAATTGTTCTCACAGTAAGAAGATTGTCCCTTGCTGTGAGCTGTCCAGTCAAGTGACCAGATTCCACATCTGAGGGGAGGCAGCTTACACTAGGTAAAAGGGACGTGAAGGGGATACTTAATCATTCAATTACTCTTGAACTACAACTCTGACAGTATTGAAATAACACTCTCCATGGCCCAAATACTATAAAGATTAACTGGAGCTGCTTTTTTTGGGAAACATTACTATCCCTTTAAGTCGAATTTAAAGGGTTGGTAGACCCATTTAATGTAATAGATTATAGGTCTTTTTACCCAACTAAAAAAAAAGGGCACTTCTGCTGCTGACAATTGCTTCAGTAAAAAGTTATTACAGCACAAACTTGCATTTCTATTTTATTTTTTTAACATTTTTATTTGTTTAATTCTTTTTAAGTGTTTTGAGTTCAAGATTTCTTGCAGCCAGGTGGCGCTGTTGCAGCAGACACAAGCTTTTCCATAAAGGACAGTGACAATAGTGCCGCTTTATGCAAATTCTATTTCTGTGCTGGGCCAGTCAGCCCACACAGTGTGCAATGACACTGTGCTATGAATGAATCTAGGCAGATTCAAACACTAAGGGGCATCTAACAGCATAGTGGTAAGTTTGACCTTGAAACATAATTGCTTAACATACTGTGCAAGGAATTAGCTCAGTGTGCCACCAAAACAAAGGTTAGCATGACTGTACATTTAAATGAAGAAGGAAATGTCCCGATAGCGAGAGGATGGATGAGAGAAAGGATGCAGAGACGGTGTATGGGGTTGGGAAGGAATTAGCCCAATAGCCATACCGCGAGGTGCCAGGCTGAGTGACATCACAGGGGGCACTTCATGGTACAAACAGGTCCCCAGGGAGCGATCAGCTTAGGGCTCTATGCATAATGGCAATACTGCAGCAATTCTGGGGCAAGCCGACTGTGCAGATAAAAATTCCTATTTAAATATTAACCCCTTTGGTTCTAACGCACACAGTTTATTCCCTTAACTTTAGAAGGAGCTCTGGAAGGGAGAAGTGAATACCGTGTGTACAAGGTGGTGTGGTTGTGTAAGTGGAGGTGGTGTGGGTGTGTGTACATACAAGGAGGAGTGCGTGCATACAAGGAGGTGTGTCTGCATGCATACAAGGAGGTGTGCAGGCGTGTGTGCATGCATACAAGCAGGAGGTGTGTGTGTGCAGGCGTGTGCGCATGCATACAAGCAGGAGGCGTGTGCGCATGCATACAAGCAGGAGGTGTGTGTGCGCAGGCGTGTGCGCATGCATACAAGCAGGAGGTGTGTGTGTGCAGGCGTGTGTGCATGCATACAAGCAGGAGGTGTGTGTGTGCAGGCGTGTGTGCATGCATACAAGCAGGAGATGTGTGTGTGCAGGCGTGTGTGCATGCATACAAGGAGGAGGTGTGTGTGCAGGTGTGTGTGCATGCATACAAGGAGGAGGTGTGTGTGCAGGTGTGTGTGCATGCATACAAGGAGGAGGTGTGTGTGCATGCATACAAGGAGGAGGTGTGTGTGCATGCATACAAGGAGGAGGTGTGTGTGCGCATGTGTGTGCATGCATACAAGGAGACTGGGTGTGTGTGCGCAGGCGTGTGTGCATACATACAAGGAGGATGTGTGTGTGTGTGCATGCATAAAAGGAGGCGGGGGGGTGTGCATGCATACAAGGAGGCGGTGTGTGTGGGTATAGGAGGGTGGTTGTGATGTTTGCCTTTGTGTACAAAATGATGAATATGTGCAAGTGTGTATACGTGGTGATTGTGTGCACATGCATGTGTGTGTATGTAAGTGTGTACACACAAGGTGAGCAGGAGTGTGTGCATGTTTATACATGTGGTGAGTGTGTGTGTGTGTACAAGAGGTGGTGATTATGTGCACATGCGCGTGTGTGTTTGTGTGTATAAAAGGAGGCATTGTGTGTGTGTGTGTGTGTGTGTGTGTGTAGGTGGATGGTGTTTGTGATGTTTGCAGTTGTGTACAAAGTGATGAATATGTGCATGTGTGTGTACGCAAGTGTGTGTGAGCACATGATGAGCAGACGTGTGAGTTTACAAAGTGGTGAATATGTGCATGTTTGCACATGTGGTGATTGTGTGTGTGTGTGTGTGTGTGTGTGTGTGTGTGTGTGTACAAGAGGTGGTGTGTGTGTGTGTGTACAAGAGGTGGTGTGTGTGTGTGTGCGTACAAGAGGTGGTGAGTCTGTGTGCGTACAAGAGGTGGTGAGTCTGTGTGCGTACAAGAGGTGGTGAGTCTGTGTGTGTACAAGAGGTGGTGAGTCTGTGTGTGTACAAGAGGTGGTGAGTCTGTGTGTGTACAAGAGGTGGTGAGTCTGTGTGTGTGTGTGTGTGTGTATATACACAAGAGGTGGTGAGTCTGTGTGTGTGTGTACAAGAGGTGGTGTGTGTGTGTGTATGTGTGTGTGTGTGTGTATACACAAGAGGTGGTGAGTCTGTGTGTGTACAAGAGGTGGTGAGTCTGTGTGTGTGTGTGTGTGTATATACACAAGAGGTGGTGAGTCTGTGTGTGTGTGTACAAGAGGTGGTGTGTGTGTGTGTGTATGTGTGTGTGTGTGTGTATACACAAGAGGTGGTGAGTCTGTGTGTGTACAAGAGGTGGTGAGTCTGTGTGAGCGTGTGCGTGTGTACAAGAGGTGTTGAGTGTGTGGATTAGCCATGCACGTGTGATCACTCTAATCTGCTGCTGGTGCTGGTGCAGGAGGAGGAGGGAGCCAGTGTTATCCTGGTGTGCCCCTGACACACAGACTGGCAAGGCAGGAGGAGCCACAGCAGGAATGTGCAGGCAGGAGAGGGAGTAAACAGACAGACACCCACACACAGGCCTCACAGTGTACAGGACTAGGAACAGATCTCTAGTGTCTATGGGCAGCAGGGAAGGGCAAGCTATGCCTTTCCAGACTAAACAACTCATCATTCTCAGCCAGCCAATTGCATCCCATTCCACAGAGATCAGCCATGACAGGAGACCTGCTGACGTCCTTGCTGTTGAACTACAATTTTCATCACCGCAGGCTGAAGTTGATAAGAGTTGAAGTCCCACAACATTATTATATAACATAGACGCACACATTCTGGTTAGGATGCACAGATTATAACAAAAAAAACATCGTTCCCAAACAGTGTTGTCTGGCTGAGGCTGATGGGAGTTGTAGGCCTAAACAGCCCAAAGACAGAATAAACATGTCTTAAATGCTTGTGGGATCTCCAACACATTGCAAAGTTTTCTCCAACACAATACAGGGAAAACCAAAATGCACTACAAAAAAGTCAATTGATTTAAATAGGGATATTAAAGGGACAATAATGTTTCATAATAAAAGCAGCTCCAATTAATCTTCACAGTATTTGGGTCATAGAGAGTGTTATTTCAATACTGACAGAGTTGTAGTTCAAGAGTAATTAACCCCATAACGACCGGCCGCACAGGCACGCGGTGGTCACTAAAGGACCAAGGAGCTTTTTTTTTTTTTTTTTTAATTCCGGACTCCCCAAACGGCGTGCAGCCACGGGGGGAGCCTGGAATTCCATGACGGTCATAGTACGTCATGGGTCGTTAACTCGGATCGACCCCTGACGTACTATGACCGCCAAGGGTTGTTAAGGGGTTAAATGATAAAGTATCCCCCTCCTGTCCCTTTTACGTAGTATAAGTCACCTCCCCTCAGATGTGGAATCTGGTCTCTTGACCGGACAGATCACAGAAAGTGACAGTCTTCTTACTGTGATCATAAGGAAAACCCTGCCCCTCTTGACAGGTTTTTCCACAGGTTTTTCTGGCACTCAAAGGGTTAAATCTGTGTTGACTTGCACCACAATTGCCCCCACATTACACACAGAAATCAGACCAGTGGTTCTCAATCTTTCTTTTTTACTTTTTTTTTTTTTTTTTAACTCAAGTGACCCCCAATGTGCACAGTCTGGAATTCCATATCCCCCCAACATTTCAAACGGCCACAGAGGGACACTTACAATTTAGGCGGTGTTGCTGGGTGCCTTTTCCTATAGGAGCCTGGGATGTAAATCCGGCCCTGAAAATCTTATCACCAAGCGTTTCTCTAAATTACTCTTCAAAAGAGGGAGAATTTCTGTAAAACGTGGACACACTTTGTGGGGGGGGGAAGGTGTGGGGGGGTTATAGACGCCAACAAAAGATGTCTGCACTAAAGTCTAAAGTAAATTAAGGAGAGGCCGGTGATATGATTCTCATCTTAACCACTTAACCCTTTGAGTGCCAGAAGGCTATGCAACGTAGCCGTCTGGCACTCAAATGGATAATGACGGCTCAATCTGGGGGGATGCCGGCCCTAGTGGACCACGGCACTTTTTTTTTTTTTTTTTTTTTTGCTGCAATGAATTCTGGGATCGGAGTGCAGCCGCGTCTCGATCCCAGAATTTCATGACGTGCCATGATCGACACAAGTCCTTAACATCCAGACTGGCGTGACTGTCCTGTCATACATCATTAATGGGTTAAACTTAATCCAGAGTAATCAAGAAATGTTGTACATTCATTTTTGTGCATGTATATATATGTAAACATAATATTTTATATTATACACACACACACACACACACACACATTCTCATTCTATAACGTGAATGATGAAGATGATAAAGAGACCTAACTTGTCTCGGAAGCTTGCACTCTAAAGCTATCCAGTTAGCCAAAAAATATATCACCTTTAACTCTATTAGCGCCCAGTTTTATACATGACTAACACTGTATCACCTTTTACCTACTTGTCAAAGACTTCATAAATAATGGGGGCTCTCTAAGCTGGTGCCCATGGCACCCCAAAGTGACACAATACCCTGCTTGACAACCAGTGAATTGGAACATGCTTACCCCATGTAGGCTAGGGACATTGGGGCCGCACTGGTACATACCGTGATTGGCCGGCTCCCCAGGAAGTTCAGATCGCTGTTCTCTCCGAACAGATAGCCCTCCGGATGGCTGGATTCAAACTTCTCCCCTCCCATAATGAAATGGCTGGAAAAGTAACTTCCTGGGGGGACACAGATTGAAAGACAAAGTGAGGTTCATGTATGAAAGAAGAACAGACCAACAGGACTTGTGTATGGGGGAAACGCAGCTTTCCCAAAATTGTGTCCAATTTACACGTGGCTTTTAAACCTTCAATGCTAGAGAGGCTTAAAAAAAAATTGGTGTACAGTTTACAGATCTCTTGCTTGGTTTCATTCATTGAGGCTGTTGTACTATTTAAAGTGGAGCAAACAACTGCACATAAGGGGACAAATACGCATCCCATCAATCTAAATGAAGCTTTTAACCCCCTGAATGCCAGAGAGGCCTCCATTGCTTTGCTTCGCAATCAATTGGAGACCTCTCTGGCATTCGAAGGATAAAAGTCCCATTTAACTCAGTGGTAATTTTAGGAGATATTATCTGCTCCCTATGGTGCAGTTGGTTTGTTCCAGTATTGTACCGCTGTTTCTTAGTATATTAGTCTTACTGAGGCTGATGTATTAACCATTTGAGTGTCAGAGGAGTACCCAACGCATTGCTTTGCAATGCGTTGTGTACCCCTCGGGCACTCAAAGGGTTAAGAAAATTGGTGCAGCTCTGGAGAAAACCAACTACACAAGAGGAGTCAAAAATTAAAAATGACCATTGATTTAAAGGAGCAGTAAACTATTTTTTTATGAAAAAATATATATTGTATGGCGTTTCATGTTGAGTAAAATAAGGGTACTCGCACTGCTGTTAGATGCATATTTCCAGGGTTATTACTGTTTAAAGCTGTGTTTTTTACATTAGCAGTGCCTTGTAGAGGTTAAATTCCAATTAGTTATTCTGTTGCATTCTAATGGAGAGGAAAGTCGGTGACAAACCGTTCTCCACAGAATGTGATTGAAACTGCTGAGTCACTTCCTGTCAGTTAGAACTATCAGGAAGTAAACACAGTAAATTTACTTCCTGTCAGTTAGAACTATCAGGAAGTAAACAGTAAATTCACTTCCTGATTATTTGAACTGTTATAACTTTTGAATAAAACAACTGACAGCGGTGAGAGTGCCCTTGATTTCCTCAGCAGGGAAAGCTCTATAAACACATTGGTCTTCATAAATGTATTTAGTTATTTATTTATGTTACCCCCTAGAATGTCACCGAGGTCTCTCATTGTATTGCATTCAAGGTGTTAGAAGTCCCATTTAAATCAATAGGAATTTGTATTTCTTCATAGGGTGAAAATATTTGCTTCTATTTTCTTTGTGTATATGGTTTTAAGTGTAAAAGAATTAACTCTGAGTGCCGAGGGGGTTACTTAACACATTGCTTTGCAATGTGCTGAATACCCTTCTGGCACTCGAAGGGTTAAAGGTGACAAAAAGTGACCGGACAGATGGTCGGCTAGAGGGGAGGGAAGTGAGAGATGACAGCAGGGCAGGAATCAAGAGAGAGCAATGTGATAGACATCAATGATGCTGCAAGAGGCAGGGATTAGGGACAGACACTTAGGCCTAATTTACACGGATATGTTCAATGCACTGTTTTCACCACATAAAAAAGGAGCATATAATAGAATCAATTGGATGAGGCTGTTTGGATGAGCGTTAATCAGAGCACACTAAGCAGGCCAAAGTAGCTTGCTGAAGATTTCATTCTTTGACATGTGAAATGGATATTAATGGATGAGCACTGACATTGTGCGTTTTCCTATTTTTTGTGCATGGTTGAAGCTGTATCGTGTCATTACTTCCTGCCTTAGCAACTCACAATTAGAGTAGGAGCACCAAAAAACACTAAACCAAAGTCTGTTCATGAGATTATTGCGCTGCACTTTAATTTGTATGAAATCTCTGCTTGAATCGTGTTGCCGTCGCTTTTTTTCTTTAACGCCGAAAGAATGGAATGCTGGGAAATCTTTGCTACACTGTAGCGCTAAAAACCATACTGACATGTTCAGCTGCTGCATAAGTCATCAGTGTGAGTAACCATAATAATGCACTGTGCATCAATGCAAGGCACACCCCTCTGACACTTAAAGGGATAGTAATGTTTCAGAATAAAAGCAGCTCTAATTAATTATCATAGTATTTAGGCCTTGGAGAGTGTTATTTCAATTCTGTCAGAGTTGCAATTCAAGAGTAATTCAGTGACAAAGTATCCCCCTCCTGCCCCTTTTACTGATGTAACACTGTTCAGCCAAAGCAGAAGGGAGGTGCCCAGGTAGACTGCAGAGAGGGACAATCTTCAATTAAGATAAGGAAAAAACCTGAAAAACTTGTCAAGGGGGGCAGGGCTTTCATTGTTCTCTGTAACGGAAGCTGGGAAGGGACCGCGTCGCCTTCCGCCGTCGTTCCTGGGTCTCTCCTTCTCGACGCAGATAAGCGCCGTCGGATGCACCGGTTGGAGTATGAACAGTCACTGGAAACAGCCACAGGATCGCTGGAAGCAGGGAAGCAGGGAAGAGTCCACGTCGCCGCCTGACAGTCCACGAAGTTAGGTCGCAGGAAACTGGCAGCAGGCGGTCGGCGATTCAGGATACTTGGCGCAGATGGGTATCAGAGTGGATACTTTAGACCATAAGCAATACAAGACTCCAGGACTCCTTGTTCACTCCAAAACAGAACTCTCTTTATTACAACAAACCACAGCATATTTATACAGTTTCAAACCACACTAACTTGGAGCACAGTACAGGAGACTTAATTCAATCACAGTTCATCAATAGGACACAGCAAATGGTAGGGCAGAATACAATGGAGTAGTCACAGGGATAATTCAGTCACCACAAAGGGTCCAAGAACCAACAACAAATGATTCAGGGAAACATAATAGGGCAGACATGATTGGATTAATCACACAGCAGGGGGCCACAAGACAGTGCTCAATACAATGACTTGAGTAATTAAGCAAAAGGCTTGGGGGACTACAATACATATTGAAAGTAAATATGCTCAAACTCAAATGATTAACCTTTTGCAGGTCAGAAGAGTTTGCAGCACCCAAGCCTTGAATTGTTCTTTCCTCTGGTACAGCTGCCTATCCACATAAGGCTAGCCAAAGTCTCTTAGTCCAGGATAAGGGCTTGAGAGATCGTATGCCAGGGCACAAAGGAGTGTCCAATATCCATAATCCTTGGGCCCAGGGGTGAATAAATGCCATGCCCAGACAAGAGCTCCCAGTAACGGGTAGGATCCGTTACATTTCTCCCCCTTTTGGTTCCAAGCCAGCGGGTGCGGTAGTAAACGCTGGCTTGGAGCTGTAAAAGGGCATGGAGGTGGTGAGGCACTTGTCTGGACAGTGCACTAGTCCGAAGGCCTTGGTCCTAGGCCAGTTTCTACTGAGGGGCCCCTTGTCCTGTGCCAGTGGTTAAAGTAGTCTTTCTGTTCTGGGCCAGGGGAAAACATGAGCCCCTTGTCTGGGCCCGGTAGCGGTGTACAGGGCCCTTGTCCTGGGCCAGTGAAGAAAATGCCAGTTCCTGTGTCCTTAAACCTGGGCCAGGGGAACTGATGCCTGTTTGTCCTGACAAACATCAAAACAGGTGGCCTCTCCTGGGCCCATCTCCAGGCAGTGCTGAAGTCAAATCCTTCTGGGTCTGGGGCCAGTGGCTCAGGGTCAAGAGCCAGTCTATAAGGGGGATCTCCCTGGGGCAATTGTGCCTCTGGCTTCTGGGCACCAGAGTTTGGGGAGAGAGACCCATCTCCCCCTTTTAGTTGGGCCAGGGCCCCAGAGGGACAGGAGCGGATGCAGCTCCCACGCTCCTGGGTCAAATCAGGTATGGGCCTGATGGGGAATACATTCCCACCCACCAAGCTGGGGTCAACAGGGGACAGGGCAACACAAATGTCCTTGGTGAGGATCCTGGTCCCACTCACCAAGGTGGGAATCTCCAGTGCAGGGAGAATAGCAGGCTCTTTAATGATGACCGTGGCCCCACGCACTAGGCCAGGGGTCTCAGGGGAAGGCAGAACAGATGCTGAGCTGGGGATGAGGACGGCTGTCCCACTCATCCCAGCCAGGACTTCACATGACCTGGTGCTCTTGCTCTCCCGCACCAAGTCAGGGGTTACAGGGGGACTGATGGGGCACTCTTCCCCACCCATCAGGTCAAACAATATATCCAGGGGAGTTCCAGCAGCCCTACTTTCTCCCAGTCCGCTGGTGTCCTCCTCTGGTAGGCCATCACGCACAGGCCTTTCTTTTGCCTTGAGGGAGACCGCAGTCCCATCCCTCAAGGCGGCATTACTTGTACTCCTGGGGAGCACGCACGGCTCCGCTCCCAGGCCATCTTCCACCCCCACCAGGGTCAACATTTTGTGGCTGCTGCTGGGTTCTCTCCCACCCAGTACAGCAGGGGTCTCAGGGGGACTGATGGGCTTGCTCCCACCCAGCAGTTTACAGTCCATGTCTTTAGGAGGGCCAGCGGCACTGTTTTCTCCCAGCCCACTGGGGTCCTCCCCTTGTAGGCCATCACACACCGGCCTTTCTTCTCCCTGGAGGGAGACCGCAGTCCCATCCCTCCAGGCGGCATCACTCATAATCCTGGGGAGCACGCACGGCTCCGCTCCCAGGGCATCTTCCACCCCCACCAGGGGCAACATCTTGGGGCTGCTGCTGGGCTCTCTCACACCCACTACAGCAGGGGGCTCAAGGGGACTGATTTGCTCGCTCCCACCCATCAGTTGGGGCACACAATTGCTGCTGGTGGGGACCTGCGTCTCGTCCACCGCAGCTGGGAAAACAGGGAAAGGGGCAACTGGCCTCTCAGGGGAGACGTCCGTCCCATCCCCTGATGCCGAGGCATCTTCTGCACTGAGGGGGAACGAATTCCCACCCCTCAGCTCAGGCAACAGACAGTCTAGGGAAATAGGGGTATCAGGCAGGGCAACAGGGGCACTGGTGAGGAACGCATTCCCACTCACCAGTGTGGAGTGAACAGGGGCAGCTCCATCTAAGTCCTCAGCTCCACTGAAGTCCTCCTCAGATGAGTAACCCCCCCAGTCTTTTTCCTCTCTTTGTATCTCCTGGGCTTCCTCTATCCAGCCCATGTACATTAGCTCCAAGTTCCATTCCTGCTCGACTAAACGGTCTAGGTTCCCCTCCAGGTCTGGAGGAAAGTAACTTCCAAACATGGTCTTTCTTTTCTCCCAAATCTCCCAGTAGCGGCTGTACTTCCTCTGGCCGAAAGTAGCATCCTCCTGAAAGGCCATCCATACCAGTTGTTGGAGTTTCAGGCGCAAGTTGAATGGGAAAAAGTTGACCATAACTCCTGTATACTGCTTGTGAAGGCACTTGATCATTTCCCAGTATCCGTCCTGGACTCGGAGCTCCTCTGTGATGCAGGTGGTGACCTCCCGGTAAAACTCCTCGGCTAAATCACCTAGGAAGGTCTCCCATTGACATCCGATGTAGTGGTACCGCATGTCATACACTCCTATGGCCTCCGGTAGCCGCGCTTTCGCCGCCATCTCTTAGCTGGTACACCCAATAAAAGAAGGAGAAATCCCACCGCTATGCCACCAATGTAACGGAAGCTGAGAAGGGGACCGCGTCGCCTTCCGCCGTCGTTCCTGGGTCTCTCCTTCTCGACGCAGATAAGCGCCGTCGGATGCACCGGTTGGAGTATGAACAGTCACTGGAAACAGCCACAGGATCGCTGGAAGCAGGGAAGCAGGGAAGAGTCCACGTCGCCGCCTGACAGTCCACGAAGTTAGGTCGCAGGAAACTGGCAGCAGGCGGTCGGCGATTCAGGATACTTGGCGCAGATGGGTATCAGAGTGGATACTTTAGACCATAAGCAATACAAGACTCCAGGACTCCTTGTTCACTCCAAAACAGAACTCTCTTTATTACAACAAACCACAGCATATTTATACAGTTTCAAACCACACTAACTTGGAGCACAGTACAGGAGACTTAATTCAATCACAGTTCATCAATAGGACACAGCAAATGGTAGGGCAGAATACAATGGAGTAGTCACAGGGATAATTCAGTCACCACAAAGGGTCCAAGAACCAACAACAAATGATTCAGGGAAACATAATAGGGCAGACATGATTGGATTAATCACACAGCAGGGGGCCACAAGACAGTGCTCAATACAATGACTTGAGTAATTAAGCAAAAGGCTTGGGGGACTACAATACATATTGAAAGTAAATATGCTCAAACTCAAATGATTAACCTTTTGCAGGTCAGAAGAGTTTGCAGCACCCAAGCCTTGAATTGTTCTTTCCTCTGGTACAGCTGCCTATCCACATAAGGCTAGCCAAAGTCTCTTAGTCCAGGATAAGGGCTTGAGAGATCGTATGCCAGGGCACAAAGGAGTGTCCAATATCCATAATCCTTGGGCCCAGGGGTGAATAAATGCCATGCCCAGACAAGAGCTCCCAGTAACGGGTAGGATCCGTTACATTCTCATAGGAAGAAGATTGTCCCCTTCTGTTATCTGTCTGGTCTATGGACTGGATTCCACATCTGAGAAGAGATGGTTTACACTAGGGAAAAAGGGCGGGAGGGGAAACTTTGCTTGTGAATATCTCTCAAACCATAAAGGTCTGAGAGATAAGACTTATATCGTTCTTCATGTTTTTTTAAAACAAAATAAAATAAAGATAAAAAGAAGTATTACTATCCCTTTAAAAGGATAGTAATGCTTGATTTTAATAAAGTTTAATATTGTACATATTAAAAATATAAATGCAGTGATGTAAGTCTGGTATTTCAAACATGAATAGTTTAAGAGATATATACGCTTCTAAAGTCCCCCCCTCCCGCCCCTTTTACTTACGTCGGCACTCTAGCTGACGGAATGAAATCCTGGTCCCGGGACATACATCGTTGCATTTATATTTTTTTAATAGCTACAATATTAAAGTTTATTAAAATCAAGCATTACTATCCCTTTAAAAGTGTTAACTGCATCTCTATCAGAGGAACGCTATGGCAGCAATATAGTTACTCCCAGATACAAAAGTTCTTAAGTCATAAAACACACGGACGTCTTCTCCGGGAGGAATTTATTATTCATGCGGTCTGCTCTCAGGCGCCAATGCATTATTAAACACTAGAGGTAGGTGCTTTAAAGGAGGGGGGGGGTGCACATTTTTTCCCACATGTGAGCTTTGTGAAATCTGGTCACCTAGTAAGATTTAACAGTATCTTTATAAAGCACTAATGATTTGTATGCAGCGCTGGATGCAGAATTTTTTCAGGCACACAAGAGTCCCTGATCTATAGAGTTTACAATGTACGTTTTGTTGTCCCGAGAAACAGGGAGATAAAGTAACTTGCCTAAGGTCGAAAGGAGCTGGCACAGGAACCAAAGCAGGTTTTGCTTCAAAGTCAGGCAATTAACCATCTTTCAGTCCTGAATAAAAGTGGGGACCTCCTGAGGAATACAGTATTTTTGGGAAAATAGACAAACAGATCGATAAACTCTCTGAACGCCACAGGGGTCCTCAATGCATTGCAAAGCAATGAACTAGCACTCAAAGGGAAACTACACAAATATGAATAAGGGCTATGGGGGTATTTGTAGGGTATCTTATTGAAATGTCGCCATCTATTTGGCGACCATTAAAACAGCTTTTTAAAAATGACACCCGAATCAAAAGGGTGACATCAGAACCACACACACACACACACACTGTCTTGACACCCCAGTCGTGTTCTATTGCCCACTGGTAGTCACGGGGACACACACACAGTCTGACACCACAGCCTTGTTCCACTGGTAATCACAGAAGAACACATACACTTCCTGACACCCCAGCCTTGTTCCACTAGTAATCACAGAACCACAATACACTGTCTGATACCCCAGTCGTGTTCTATTGCCCACTGGTAGTCATAGAGACACACACAACATACACACACACACACACACACACACACACACACACACACACACACACACACACACACACACACACAGTCTGATACCACATCATTGTTCCACTGGTAATCACAGAAGCACACATACACTGCCTGACACCCCAGCCTTGTTCCACTAGTGATCAATGAACCACAATACACTGTCTGACACCCCAGTCGTGTTCTATTGCCCACTGGTAGTCACAGACCCAAACACATTGACACCCCAGCCTTGTTGTACTGTGCCCCCGGTATTCATACAACCACACAAACTATAACACCACAGTTATGTTCTATTGCTCACTGGAAGTCACAGAGACACATACACACAGTCTGACACCACAGCCTTGTTCCACTGGTAATCACAGAACCACACATATACGGTCTGTCACCCCAGTCGTGTTCTATTGCCCACTGGTAGTCACAGACACCCCAGCCTTGTTGTACTGTGCCCCGGTATTCATACAACCACATATAAACTATAACACCCCAGTTATGTTCTATTGCCCACTGGTAGTCACAGACCCACACACACACACACACAGTCTGACACCCCAGCCTTGTTCCACTGGTAATCGCAGAACCACACATATACTGTCTGTCACCCCAGTTGTGTTCCACTGAAAACTGCAGTCATACAGCCACAAATATATTGACTGACACCTCAGCCTTGTTCTGCTGTCTACTGCAAGTCACAGAACCACACATACACTGTCTGACATCCCAATCGTGTTCTACTGTCCACTGGTAGTCACAGTACCACACACACACACTATGATACCCCAGTCTTGTTTCATTGTCCACTGGTAGCCTCAGAACCCCACATACACTTTGACACCCCAGCCTTGTTCTACTGTCCACTAGTAGTTACAGAACCCCGCATACACTGTCTGACATCCCAATCGTGTTCTACTGTCCACCGGTAGTCACAGAACCACATGTACACTGTCTGACATCCCAATCTTGCTCTACTGTCTACCGATAGTCAGTCAACAAACCATACACACTGTGATACCCCAGCCTTGTTCGAGTGTTCACTGTTACTGATATTGTTTCCATGGAACCCCATTTTCCAAGGAGAAGAAATGTTCTACTTCACTGTTTTCGTAGTTTTAGCTACACAATTGAGCAGACTAAATTACATAAAAACCAGCATTGCCTGAGCCTTCATAATCTTGATAATCTGCAGTCAGGATGTCACTATAAATTAGACAGAAACCCAGCAATGTCTGAGCCTGTCCTAATAATCTGGAGTTAGTAGGTCAATCTGTATTAGATAGAATCCCAGCCTTGTCTGAGCCTGTCCTGATAACCTTCAATCAGGTCACCTTGTATCAGAGAGGAACCCAGCACTGTGTGAACCTGTCCTGATAATCTGCACATTATCAGGACAGGCTCAATTAGTGCTGGGTTCCCATTGACTGCAGCCAGAAGGTCACTGTACAGGTCCCTATCTGATATAGGTCACCCTATATCAGACAGGACCCACCACATTGTTAGCCCATCCTTATTAACTACAGTGATGAGGTCAACCTATATCACATAAGAACAGACAACTTTGTGAGCCTGTCCTGATAATCTGCAATCAGGAGGCCACTGTACATCAGATAGGAACCCAGCACTAAGTGATCCTGTCCTGATAATCTGCAATCAGGAGGCCACTGTACATCAGATAGGAATCCAGCACTAAGTGAGCCTGTCCTGATAATCTGCAATCATTAGGTCACTATACATCAGACAGGAACCCAGCACTAAGTGAGCCTGTCCTGATCATCTGGAGTGGCAGGCAGTGCGCAGGGGACACTGATGAAATGTCACAGTGCTGCAGCATTCTCCTGCCCCAGTGTGAAGCTCTGCAGGGCTGATGCAGTAAGGTAATGCAGTCACGCTGTATGCAGACAAGAGCTCCTGGCTTGGGACCAGATCCATCCTGCTCTGCTCTCCCAAGCAAACCATCATGTGTTCTGACATTAGGATATAGAAGGCAAATAGGTGGCCCTCAAGCTGTTTGACTGTTTGAATACAATTCCATCCTGAAACTGTAGCTGAATAATGGTTGGATTGGCTGTAGGGTGCCCAAGCCTGCATTAGGACAAGGATGATCTCTTTTTTTTTGTGAGGACAAAATTATACATAAAGTTTATTACATTTTAACACATACTGTAAAGCATTCTTAAAGGAAAACTAACACCTAGTAATAATAATAAGTCCCCTCATCTTAATTTGGGAAGAAAATCCCCATGGCCACTTGGAATCAATTCTGCATGGATTGGTTTTCCAAAATTATTTAATTAGTCTGAAATGCCTTGTCCATGAAGGTAGATTGGATTCTTTGTTGCTATATTCCAGTATCACAAATGCCTTACACTGATATTTTCTTACATAGGAAGAATTCAGTAGGAGGAGTTTAGAGTCCTGAACTCCTGTAACAAAGACAGATGTCTGTCTCCGTGGTCTTGAGATCCAGAAATAATTCAAGATTAATTATAGGGAACCAATCCATGCAGAATTTTTTCATAGCGGCAGTTAGGAGTTTCTGTTTATGTTAAGTGAGTGCTATGGTGGTGTCCAACATATTGCTTCTCAATGCGTTTGGAATTCAAAGGGTTAAAGGGGGTGGTGTATTAACTAAAGGTGTTCAGGAAGAGGTGAACATCTGGGAAGATCTCTTTTTAAATGGTATACCAAAGAGGTCTTTAACCCTTTAGTGACCAGAGCGGCATAGTTTAACACACTAAACATTTTTCTGAAAAAAATATGTATTGTAGGGCATTTCCTGATAAGTAAAATAAGGGTACACCCACTGCTGACAGATGCATATTTACAGGGTTATTACTGTTTAAATCTGTGGGGTTTTTTTTTACAATAGCAGAGCCCTCTAGTGGTCAAATTTCAATTAGTTATTCTGGTACATTCTAATGAAGAGAAAAGTCAGTGACATACGGTTCTCCACAGAATGTGATAGAAGCTGCTGAATCACTTCCTGTCAGTTAGAACTATCAGGAAGTAAACACAGTAAATTTACTTCCTGATTATTTAAACCGCTATAATATTTGAATAAAACAACTGACAGCGGAGGGAGTGACCTTGTTTTACTCAGCAGAAAAATCTCTATAACATAGGTTTTCATTAAAAAGTTTACTGCTCCTTTAAGACTGTCAGAAATGCAAACATTTAAATTTATATATACAGTTTTCTTATCTTTTGCATGCTGGAAGAAGACTTAAGGGATTAATTATCACCATGTACTACGAAGTCTGTACATATGGGTACACTGACCTTCCTGGTCGGAAGTAGGCTCACAGACACAAACTATGCCCTTTGCGCACACATCCTCCACAGCCTTTGTGTATTGAGCTTAGACACAGTTCCCATAGACCCACTGTACTTGCAACCGAACAAAAATTTAACTGCAAGACTTTATTCGGACCCCCATTCTGCCTAGGCTTGATGGGCACGGGTTCTCCCGGGGAAACAGATCTGTCAGTACGACATTATACACTTGATAGTGCCCTTTAATAACTGTTAACCCTTTGAGTGCCAGAGGGGTACGCAACGCATTGCAGAGCAATGCGTTGCGTACCCCTCTGGCACTCAAAGGGTTAAAGGGATAGTAAAGTTTCACAATAAAAGCAGCTCCAGTTCATCTTCGTAGTATTTGGGCCATGGAGATTGTTATTTCACTACTGTCAGAGTTGTAATACAAGAGTAATTGAATGATAAAGTATCCCCCTCCCACCCCTTTTACTGATGTAACACGGCTCACCTCAGAGCAGCAAGACTGTCCGGATGGATCACAGAGAAGGACAATCTTCAGTGAGCATAAGGACAAACCTGTCAAGGGGGGCAGGGTTTCCTTATGATCACAGTAAGAAGATTGTCCCTTGCTGAGACCTGTCCGGCAAGGAGACCAGATTCCACATCTGAGGGGAGGGGGCTTACACTAGGTAAAAGGGGCGGGAGGGGGATACTTTATCATTCAATTACTCTTGTACTACAACTCTGACAGTAATGAAATAACACTCTCCATGGCCCAAATACTATGTAGGTTCTTTGGAGCTGCTTTTGTTTTGAAACTTTACTGTCCCTTTAAAGGATAGGGCATTGTCCTCAGGTTTGCTCCTCCAGGAACGACCTGCTTGGAATGCTGTAGATGCGTTTGAGCTTTGGTAGATCAATTGAAATGCTGAACAGGGTCTTAACCCTTTGAGTGCCAGAGTGGTACGCAACGCTAGTGATCCCTGGTTTTCCTTCTGATCCTGCAGTGGACTTTGAACTGTGCATAGACTCCGATATAGATGTTTTTATTGAGGCCCGAACAGTCTATAGAAATGTGCACATTGTACAACTTACTTTGTTTATCAGAAGGACTTGCTTAGTTAAGTGTCCTTCAAACAGAAATTATTGATTTCCGTTGCTATTTTTATTTGCATATGACTTCTATTTCAGCCTGTTGCAAATGGTCATTATACAGACTGATAAAAACCATTGAAAGGCAGTTGGGTCTATTGAAGCCACAGTTTGTTGAGTGAAAGTGTGACCTGGAGACAGACTTCAATAGAGAACAGCCTATGCAGGAAACCGGAGATATAAAGTGACATATATTAGTTGCTACACCTACCTAGGCAAGTCAATGTGTCAATTAACACTTTGCATGCCAAAGAGTTATACCTCTATTGAACTCAAAAGGTTGAGCCGTTTAATGCATTGTGTGCCACTCTGGCACTCAAAGGGTTAAATCTTGGCCTGCTTCCAGCCCCTGAGGACCAAACGTGGACATTCCTGCTCTGAATGTTGCTGTGTGTTCCTCTTCCCCAAATAAAAATGACTGCATTTCATCCCTGACCTCCCATTTTTACAGTACAATCAGGTCATAAATCTAGGGAGCGAGTGGAAGAGCATATCTTCATAATCTTGAAACGAGACGTTTTTAAGTGATAAGGAAAACGCAATGCTGACGTGTGAGACAACTGTATTTGTAACCGCTCTGTAATGTTATGGTAAGCGGAAACTCCCCTCTTATTTAATAAGCTGAGACCTGTGACTGCAGTGTTACTGAAAGTACAGAGTTGAAGTAATGTTGACGAACGACATTCTCTTGATTATTTGGGTACCCAACCTGTCTACTGTAAACTTCATGTAGAATTTGCTGGTTCTGACTTTAAAGTGATAGTAATGTTTCACAATAAAAGCAGCTCCAATTAATCTTCATAGTATTTGGGCCATGGAGAGTGTTATTTCATTACTGTCAGAGTTGTTGTACAAGAGTAATTGAATGATAAAGTATCCCTCTCCCGCCCCTTTTACTTAGTGTAAGCCGCATCCCCTCAGATGTGGAGTCTGGTCTCATTGCCGGACAGGTCACAGCAAGGGACAATCTTCTTACTGTGATCATAAGGAAAACCCTGCCCCCTTGACAGGTTTTTCCAAGAAGATTGACCCTCTATGTGATCTATACGGGCAGTCTTGCTGCTCTGAGGTGAGCAGTGTTACATCAGTAAAAGGGGTGGCAGGGGGGATACGTTATTATTCAATTAGTCTTGAACTACAACTCTGACAGAATTGAAATAACACTCTCCATGGCCCAAATACTATGATGATTAATTGGAGCTGCTTTTATTGTGAAACATTACTATCCCTTTAAATGCAAGGGAAAGCGTCCCAGTTTAGAAACAGCATAACACATTGATTGAATCCTGTTACAATCCACATATGAACTCTTTGGGTGTTACAGAGGTCTCCAACGTATTGCTCTAGCAGTCAACAGACCACATCTATCAATAATTTGTTATTTAGTAAACACAATTAGTATAGAAAAAAAATTTATAAAGCTAAAGAGTGTTTAATCAAGTTATAAAAAAAAAAAATGTTAATATTTCCAAACGAAAGTTCAGAATTCTAGCAAATAATGATGTTTATCAATAACATAATAAAGAAATCAGGAATGAACTGCGCATAAAAATTAAATGAACACCTAAAAATTAAACTGGTTGATATTAACCCCTTAAGGACAGCTGATCGCGCATGCGGCCATCACTTAAGGACCACGGACCATTTATTTTTTTTGTTGCATCCACTTCCGGGCTCCCTGAACAGCGTCCTGGACCGTCGTTAAGGGGTTAATAAAATGTTATTTAAAATCATATACCCCGGAAGAAGCAGAGGGTCTGCAAAAAACATTTGGGTTCAGACGGCACTGCCTCACTGCCACACTGGGGGCGTGTCTTATGGTATAATGTGGGGTAAGATTGGTCTAGAACAGAACTAATTAGCATACTGTGCAAGGAATTAGCATAATTTGCCACCAACATATAAAGGCTCATTTCTTAAAAACTATTTTACAGAACACACCCAAGGGTGGCGGTAAGGAGGAGTTACTGCTCCCATTGGGTGATTCAATGGGGGTGTGATTTTCACAGGAGATTAAGCATTGGTTGACAAACAAACAAACAGATGGGCAACGCCGTCCTATACTGCTATAAAGAAGAATCAGCAGTCTACTGGATTGAAAACATTACTTTCCCTTTAAAATAGGCCCTGCTCCTTTCAGTACAGTGGGTAGGATTGAGGGCAATAGGAACGGGAGCTCCCCTTTCAGTACAATCTGTAGGATTGGGGATGATGAGGAAGGAAACTTCTCTTTCAGTTTATTTGGTAGGATTTGTGGTGATGGGGCAGATAGCTTCCTTTTCAGGAGAATGGGTTGGATTGGGAGTAATGTGGAATTGAGATTCCTTTTCAGTAGAATGGTTAGGATAGGGGGCTGATGTGGTAGGGAGCTTACTTTTAAGTACATTCTGTAGGATTGGGGGTGATGGGGAAGTGAGCTTCCCTTTCAGTACAATTGGTCGGATTGAAGGTGATGGGTCAAGAAGCTTCCCTTTCAGTACAGTCTGTAGGATTGGTGGCGATGAGGCAGGGAGCTTAACTTTAAGTACATGCTGTAGGATTTAGGGTAACGAGGCAGGGAGATTACCTTTTAGGACAATGAGTAGAATTGGGGATGATGAGGCAGGTATTTTCCCTTTTAGAACCAATGGTAGGATTGAGGGTGACGAGGCAGGAAGCTCCCCTTTAAGTACAATGGGTAGGATTGTGGGTGATGAGGCAGGAAGCTCCCCTTTTAGTACAATGTGTAGGGTTATGGGTGATTAGGCAGGGAACTTCCCTTTTAGTACAATGTGTAGGATTGTGGGTGATGAGGCAGGGAACTTCCCTTTTAGTACAATGGGTAGGATTGTGGGTGATGAGGCAGGGAGCTCCCCTTTTAGTACAATGGGTAGGATTGTGGGTGATGAGGCAGGTATCTTCCCTTTTAGGACAATGGGTAGGATTAGGAAAGACAAGGCAGATATCTTCCCTTTTAGTGCAATTGGTAGGATTGTGGGTGATGACTACCGCTCTTTGTACCGATTCTGGTTGTGACTGACTACCCGCTCCATTGCTGACCAGGACTGGCTGACTACCGCTCTGTGTTCTGACTTCCGCTGTGGCTGACTACCTGCTCCGTTGCTGACTAGGACTGATTGCCTTTCCACTCCGTTTCTGACTAGGTCCGCTGACTGCCGCTCCTAGTATTGACTCTGGCTGTGGCTGACTCCCTCCTCTGTTCAGGCCGTATTGCTCTCCGGAGCCTGTCATTGTTGCCACGCCAGTGCCTGCCCAAGTTACCCTATGAGGGCTTGTCGGTGTTGCCTTATTGAAGTCTGTCAGTACTGCAGAGTCAGGGCCTGCCCAAGTTCCTTACTAGGGCCTGTCAGTGTTGCCGCGCCAGTGCCTACTGAGTTGCCCTACGAGGGTCTGTCAGTGTTGCCTTACCAGAGTCTGTCTTAGTTGCCGCACCAGTACCTGACCGAGTTGCCCTACGAGGGTCTGTCAGTATTGCCTACCAGGGCCTGTCAATGTTACCGCACCAGTTCTTGCTGAGTTCCCTACGAGGGTCTGTCAGTGTTGCCTTGTCTGGGCCTGTCAGTGTTGCTGCGTCAGTGCCTGCCCGAGATGCCCTACGAGGGTCTATCATGTTGCCTTAACAAGGCATGTCAGTGTTGCCGCGCCAGTACCTGCCCGAGTTGCCTACCAGGTCTTGCCTGTGTCGCTACGACAGTGCCTGCCCGACTGCTCTGAAGGGCCTGTCAGTGTTATTCCGGTTAATCCTAGCTTGAGGCAGGTGCCTGGTGCATTCTTGCCTGCTTACCTCCGGTTGCCCTAGTGTGCTATGTATTTGCCCTGCAGTTGCCTTCTGCCATACTGGTGGAGTTACATCTAGGCTTGGCGCTGCTGAGGTTTTGTACCTGGTTCCTGATGCCGGTTCCTGATTGTAGTTCATATTATTGTGTTGCTTACGCATTGCACTCTGACCTGTGTCAGATTCAAAAGTACCACGGTACTGTTTGAGTCTGGACCTGTGAGGGGTGATCTTGTTAACCTTATTATTGTTAATAAAGCTGGTTTTACCTTACCTACTTGTCTGAGAGTTCTTACTAACCGTGACAGTCGTGCCTTCACCTATCAGTTGTCATCCCGCAGATTACCTCACATCCACTCACTAATAAAGCCAATTAAGTCTGCTAAAATCACCCTTTTCATCACAACCACTGAAGATGGGTATGGATTATGGGAGTAGTGCTATTAAACTATCACATGTTTCAGCATGTTTACCCTTTCCTCACCTGCCTATCCTATAGCTCTGTGTGTATAATGTTGTCTGGATTGTGTTATACATACAGCATTTTTGCTGTAAATATATATATATTTTGTGTCTCTATCAATAGTCTGTTCTATGTGTGTGTGTGTGTGTGTGTGTGTGTGTGTTGTGACAAAGTGTATGGAAGCATTGTAGAGGGAAGGTATTTAGCAATCCCAGGTTGCAAGGTTTGTGAAAAGAAAATGGAGTTTGACTTGCTGTGAGAAACAAATGCAACAAAGCAGGACTTGAAACGGTAGATTAAACTTGTGCTATTTTTGTTACTTTAGCACCTTGAAGTAGAAGGGGATTCGGGTTGAGCTAGGTTTTTATTTGTAGTGTGTTTTCATTTTGTTTTCTAAAACACTGCCTGCTGATTGCGTTTGATACAAATGTCAAAATAAACTTGCAAATCTTTTTTAAGAACTGTAGACTGTGTGTGATACCCTAGAAGATGGTGCTTGCTGCCCACCTTCTTATGGTTTTAGATAGTGTGTTGTACGTGTGTGTTGTGGTATATTGTGTGTGTGTTGCATGTGCGTGGTATTTGTGTATTGCATGTGTTTTTAGTGTGTGCTTGTGTGTAAATTGTGTGTGTTGCGAGTCTGGTGTATATATATTGCATCTTCTGCAGCAATATCTGGGTGGTAGAGGTCTCTGCCACAACCCCTTTGGCACTCAAAAGGTTATAATGAATCTGTTCCTCGCTTCATTTTTTCTCCCTAGATGAAAGGTGTAGAGAATGTTTTCTTAGAAAGTTCTCTAATTGTCTGTGTAACAAACTTCCTTCTACTGTCATCAGCTCTCAGGGGTATAATGTCAGCTTTTGGACAAATGACCAGTTCTCAGTCACATACAAGAACTGCCCAGTATGATCCAGTACTTTCAATGTGTCTACAGATCTGCAAATCTCATATGTCCACAAGGAAAGGCCATTTTTTGGTGTAAGAATTCAGCTGATGCAGAACTTCTTTCCGGGATTGTATTTACCGTACTCCCAATTGTCCCTCCTAAGGAGATATTAGGGGTCCATATCTCCCAAGTGTCCCTCTTTAGGAGATATTAGGGGTCCATACCTCCCAATTGTCCCTCCTAAGGAGATGTTAGGGGTCCATATCTCCCAAGTGTCCCTCTTTAGGAGATATTAGGGGTCCATACCTCCCAATTGTCCCTCTTTAGGAGATATTAGGGGTCCATACCTCCCAAGTGTCCCTCTTTAGGAGATATTAGAGGTCCATACCTCCCAAGTGTCCCTCTTTAGGAGATATTAGGGGTCCATACCTCCCAATTGTCCCTCTTTAGGAGATATTAGGGGTCCGTACCTCCCAAGTGTCCCTCTTTAGGAGATATTAGGGGTCCATACCTCCCAAGTGTCCCTCTTTAGGAGATATTAGAGGTCCATACCTCCCAATTGTCCCTCTTTAGGAGATATTAGGGGTCCATACCTCCCAAGTGTCCCTCTTTAGGAGATATTAAGGGTCTATACCTCACAAGTGTCCCTCTTTAGGAGATATTACGGGTAACGTACCTCCAGAGTGTCCCTCTGTAGGAGATATTAGGGGTAACGTACTTCCAGAGTGTCCCTCTGTAGGAGATATGAGGGTCCGTAACTCCCAAGTGTCCCTCTTTAGGAGATATTAGGGGTCCATACCTCCCAAGTGCCCCTCTTTAGGAGATATTAGGGGTAATGTACCTCCAGAGTGTCCCTCTGTAGGAGATATGAGGGTCCGTACCTTCCAAGTGTCCCTCTTTAGGAGATATTAGGGGTCCATACCTCCCAAGTGTCCCTCTGTAGGAGATATGAGGGTCTGTACCTCCCAAATGTCCCTCTTTAGGAGATATTAGGGGTCCATACCTCCCAAGTGTCCCTCTTTAGCAGATATTAGGGGTCCGTACCTCCCAAGTGCCCCTCTTTAGGAGATATTAGGGGTCAGTACCTCCCTAGGAGATATTAGGGATCTGTACCTCCCAAGTGCCCCTCTTTAGGAGATATTAGGGGTCAGTACCTCCCTAGGAGATATTAGGGATCTGTACCTCCCAAGTGCCCCTCTTTAGGAGATATTAGCAGTGTGGGACGCATTGCCCATCTGTTTATTTTTTTAACCAATGCTTAAGCCTTTGAGTGGCAGAGGGGTACGCAACGCATTGTGTGCCACTCAGAGGGTTAATGTACTCAGTCTCACATGACAGGCAACGCCGTCCCAAATTTCTAGTAAAATATATAGGCAGATTTGTATTCACTCTAAATTAATAACTGAGTGTGTCTTAAGGTAACAGAACCATTTTAACTTTATAAATTTTGCACAGTTCTTTTGCACCAGAATGTTCCACTTTTAAAGCACAACTTTAAAGTGCCCCCAAATCATTATGCACATAGTGATAAGCATATCAGTACTTGTATTATCCTGAATAAGTCCACCATGTGTGCTGTCCGTCCCAGTCTCCTCTAGGATTGGTGAGGGGGAGTTGCATTGTACCTTAAGGTACAGGAAGGGACTGACAGGGCAGGAGCACAGATGCCTCTACAGCATAATGGCTGCTGGAGAGTCTCCGGTCAAGTTGGATTTCTCAATAATGCCGGATTTATTCAGGACTAGTATCAAAGCCCGTATACACGGACTAAAGTGCACCCAGCGGCCCCGGCTGCTGCCCCAGAGCAGAGACAGGCGGTGCGCCGTCCAGTCAGAGCATTCGGCGAGTCTCTCACCGAACGCGGTGATCCGTAACAGGGGAGATCCAGACGACTCACAGCGAAGCTCCCTGTGTGTGAAACCACACATAAACAGTAGAGACTGCTGGAACAGCAGTCTCTACTGTGCATGTGCGGTTACACTCACAGGGAGCGAGGCATTCTATCACTTTATGTTATGGGATAATAAAAGTATTGATATGCGTATTGCTATGTGAATAATGATTTGGGGGGAGGGGCACTTTAAGTTTAATGAAAGTTCCGCTTCAACTTTATGCAAATGTCACGATTTATGAGTGACAGGAGAACATTTAGACAAATTGCATTTCCTGCTTAGTCCACTTGCAGCAGAGGAAATACATATTCACATTCATTAAAAATGGGGCTTTTTCACCCATACCCCTGGTACAATTGTTATACCCCAGAATTGCTTATCTGCTTTGTGCTTAAAGGGATAGTAATGTCTTAAATATATAAAAGCTAATATTGTAGAGTATAAAATAAGAAATCAATCAATGCCATTGCTATCTCTCAGACCTTTATGGTTTGAGAGACAGAGCGTTCTAAAGTTCCCCCCTCCCTGATGTCAGCTGTAAAGCTGACAGAAGGAGACCCATGTCGGCCGACTCGAGGCGACTCTTCAGCAGAGCCTTGATAGCGTGATTTAAAAAGAAATAATTCATTGGAAAGGTCTACAAAGTGTGCCTGCAAACCAAGCACATTTTGTAGATAACTGGAACAGCCTAAGTATTTATTTTTAGAACGGAACTACCGCCCCTTACACACATGGCCCCAAATAATTACCCATCTGGCGATTAGCTGCTCAGTAGCGCTAGTCACCAGAATTATTACAGCGTTAATGAGATTTATACACTGCTCCCGGACTGACAGCCAGGAAACAGCACAGACATCTTTCCATAGTGACGTCTGTGCGCCTGCGCTGTCAGTCCCTTGTGGAGCCGAACGGTGTGTAGCAACGCCTCCTAGAGCAGGCTGGGACTGACAGCGCAGGAGCTCAGACGTCACTATGAAAAGATGTCTGTGATGTTTCCTGTCTGTCAGTCCGGGAGCAGTATAGAATTCTCATTAACACAGTAATAATTCTGGCGACTAGCACTATTGATCAGCTAGTTGCCAGATGGGTAATTATTTGGGGCCATGTTTGTAAGGGGTGGTAGTACCGCTTTAAATCGAGCTATTTCGGCTCTGCTGAAGATCCGCCTGCCGGTCCCCAGACCAGGATCTCTTGTCAGCTTACAGCTGACGTTAGGGAAAGGGGAGGGAGGGGGGAACTTTAAAACGGTCTATATCTCAAACCATAAAAGGTCTGAGAGATAGGAATGGGATCGATGGATTTCTTATTTTATTTTCTACAATATTACTTTTTATATATTTAAAGGGATAGTAATACTTAAAATGTAAAAAAAAATGTTGTAGGGTTTATCCCCCTGAGTAAAACAAGTGTACTCCCACTGCTGAAAGGTGTTTCATTCAAAAGTTATTAATTTTCAAAGTTGAATTTTTTAGGTGCAATATCACAGTGGCCTGAAATTGTACAGTGGCACTGTTGCTACACGATCCTATGGACAGCTCTGGTCCCGGGACCATAAATCTCCATAGGATGGTGTAGCAACAGTGCCACTGTACAATTTCAGGCCACTGTGATATTGCACCTAAAAAATTCAACTTTGAAAATTAATAACTTTTGAATGAAACACCTTTCAGCAGTGGGAGTACTCTTGTTTTACTCAGGGGGATAAACCCTACAACATAATTTTTTTACATTTTAAGTATTACTATCCCTTTAAGACATTTTTATCCCTATAAGGACCCAAGTCAAATTGAGGAGGGGGCCTACTAACAGGGCTTCCACTAGAGCGCCACATATGGCAAGCAACTATCCCCACTGATCATCATGTATAAAATCCTGCTCTTTATGAATTAACCCTTTGGGAGCTAGACAGATATCCAACGCATTGCGCTACCTCTCTGGAGCTCAAAGGGTTAGGAATTTCTCTCTCTGAAGTGAAAAGAATCCCAAGTTTATTTCCCAAATCTTAGAAAAATTGACACCATGGCGTGGCACAAGGTAACATTTGCAGACTGGTAGACAATCTCTCACATACATCCAACGTAACACACATTTGTCATGTGGAGAGGTATGGCGTATAAAGCAGGGCATTAGGTATCAAGTCTGATGTATCAAGAAGAAATGGAGCATTTCTGCAGCAAAAATCAACTGTACCAAAGGGGAAAATTAAAAATTTGCCAAATTCCCATTCATTTAAATCTGAACTTTCATCACATTAATATTGAGCCCCAAAATATAAGTGCAATAGCAATATAGATAGACTTACTTGTATTTTCAAGTATAATTGCTGCATTAGTGAGAAATAGAACTTTTTAGGGGTATCCTTTTAAAAGGTCACAAGCGGTTAGCATGTCGCCATAGTAAAAATGGCAACATGAGAATCTCGCACTGCATGACAGCGCGAGATTCTCATGTCGGGTTCTGAAAGGTCGGATCAAGTACCACAGTGTTACAGGAGAGCGAACTCCCCGGCAGTAACGTTTTAAACCTTAAAGGGATAGTAATACTTCGTTTTAACTTTATTTTATTTTGTAGGCATTAAAAAAACATGAAGAATGATATAAGTCTTATCTCTCAAACCTTTATGGTTTATGAGATATTCACAAGCAAAGTTTCCCCCTCCCGCCCCTTTTTCCTAGTGTAAACAATCTCTTCTCAGATGTGAGTCTGGTTGTATGACAGGACAGATAACAGAAGAGGACAATTTTCTTTGTATGAAAACAATGAAAGCCCTTCCCCCCTTGACAAGTTTTTCAGCTTTTTCCATTATCTTAATTGAAGATTGTCCCTCTCTGCAGTCTACCTGGGCATCTCCCTTCTGATCTGGTTGAAGAGGGGGGGGGGTACTTTGTTTGTGAATATCTCTTAAACCATAAAGGTTTCAGAGATAAGACTTATATCATTCTTCATGTTTTTTTAATGCCTACAAAATAAAATAAAGTTAAAATGAAGTATTACTATCCCTTTAAGTCATCTTACATTCAATCACTGCACATGATACCTGCCTTGCCATTTTAACCCTTAAACTGCCTTGTGTCTTACATTCTATCACTGCACATAATACCTGCCTTGCCAGTGGTAAAGTGCCCATTGTCCTACCCTTAGCACAGACTCTTCAACTGCTTTATTAATCAGCTCCAATGCACCAGTTCAGCACAATGGGACAGAGCCATGCAGCATGATGGAATAAAGCCATGACAGCTTATGCAAACCGGTGCATCAGAGTGGATGAATAAAGCAGTGGAATAGACTGAGCTAAGGGCAAGAGAATGGGCACTTTTCCATTGGCAAGGCAGGTATTATGTGCAGTGATCGAATGTAAGACAGCTTAAGGGTTAAAACGTTACTGCCAGGAAGTTCGCTCTCTTGTAACAACACTGTGGTACTTGATGCAACCTTTCATAACCCGACATGATAATCTCGTGCTGTCATGCAGTACTAGATTCTCATGTTGCCATTTTTATCATGGCGACAGGCTAACTGTGTCCTTTGGTCGCACGGGACCTTTTAAAAGTAAACCCTTTTTAAGTAGGCAGGCACCGGCAGGGATCTTGCCGTAGGCTCTCTGCATCTGTGCTGTCAGTCCCTTCCTGTGCCTTAAAGGGATAGTATTGTCACATTTTAATAAAACTGGATCTTGTACCTATTAAAAACAAAAGTAAATGACCCCGGTTCTATCTCTCGAACCTTTATGGTTTGAGAGATAATCACAGCAAACGTTCCCCCTCCCTCTCCCTGACATCAACACTCTAGCTGACTGCAGGGAAATCCAGTCCTGGGACCGTCAGAGGCTCTTCAGCAGGGCCGAGATTGAGAGACATAAGAGTTACATCACTGGAAAGGTCTACAAAGTGTGCTTGCAAACCAGGCACAGTTTGTAGACCGTTCCAGTGAAGTAATTATTTTTATGTCTCTCGATCTCGGCTCTGCTGAAGAGCCTCTGACAGTCCTGGGACCGGATTCCCCTGCAGTCAGCTAGAGCATTGACATCAGGGAAAGGGGAGGGAAACTTTTGCTGAGATTATCTCTCAAACCGGGGTCATTTACTTTAGTTTTTAGCTACAATATTCTGTTTTATTAAAATGTGACAATACTGTCCCTTTAAGGCACAAAGGTATCCAACTCACCATCGTGGAGTTGAAGGGGACAGACAGCGCAGACTCAGTGATGCCATCTCTGCAAGATTTCTGCGCTGTTCCCCGCTGCCTGTCTGCCTAAAAAGTTATATATTCACTAATGCCGCAAGTGCATAAGGCCCCAAGTCGAATGTTGGAGATCTGTCTAACAAACATGAGGCTAAGTCTCATTTAAATTGATAAGAACCCTCTGCAGCTAGAGAACATGTAAAGTTAAACTGCCTATACTTTTCTCGTTCATCTCCACCGATTTTTTTTTTTTTTTTACACCAATTCTATGTTCCTGATAGTGAGCTCACTGGATCTCTGTTTCCAAAGACTTTTCTGGTCAGTAACCATCAAAGCAGAACAGTGATACAATGTAACACTATCCCTGCAGCGCTAAGTGCCCTGTATCATTTTTTTTTACATGATATCATGTTGCCTCTTTCACAGACCCTGACAGAAACCTCCCTGTAAAACTGTAACATGAAAAATGTGGCAATGAAAAAAATGATAATAAAAATGACAGACAAATGCGTTGGATAACTCTCCAGCACTCAAATGGTTAAAACTATTGTTTACATCAATGGGTATATTTATTTTCCCAACACAATGCTGTTGTTTTATTTCAGAATTGCCCACTTTCTGCACAAAGTCACCTATATGGTAACCGGCCTCTGCCTGGCAGAGAATGGGACACCCGCTCCCCAGGCACTCACCAGACTTGGGCGGGTATCTGTAGATGGAATTACATGGCATGTCCACCTCTTCAACTCCTGCATGCTGCCGACTTGTCAGTGCCCCCATCTTCACCAGCGACAGCGAAAGCCGGGAAGTACCACTCTACTGCTGCCTCGCCATTTCTCCTTCTGTCATCTGCTGGAAGAAAACAGTTTGTCATTTCTGAATGGGTATCTTCACCCTCTGTGAAGACACAGGATGGAAGTGCCCCACGGATCCACCAGTCAATGTGCCAATCAGTCAGTCATTATTAGAAAAATATAAACTTTATTACAAAATAAAAATCTCCAACAAAGGACACAGGTGCTGGTAAGACAGGTACAACCCACTCTAACGCGTTTCCAGATAGAATCCCTTAGTCATAGGCCTACACTGGGACCTGTCGGTCCTACACTGAGTTCTATTTAACTGTACTGGGACCTGCCAATCCTACATGGAGTTCTACTTACCTATACTGGGACCTATCAGTCCTACACTGGGCTCTGCTTACCTATACTGGGACCTGTCTGTCCTACACTGGGCTCTACTTTCCTATACTGGGACCTGTCGGTCCTACACTGGGCTCTACTTACCTATACTGGGACCTGTCTGTCCTACACTGGGCTCTACTTACCTATACTGGGACCTGTCGGTCCTACACTGGGCTCTACTTACCTATACTGGGACCTGTCGGTCCTACACTGGGCTCTACTTACCTATACTGGGACCTGTCGGTCCTACACTGGGCTCTACTTACCTATACTGGGACCTGTCGGTCCTACACTGGGCTCTACTTACCTATACTGGGAGCTGACATTCTCGCACTGGGATGTACCCATATATACTGGGACCTGACATTTCTGCACTGGGATGTACCCATATTGGAACAGGACCTCTCAATGGAATGTACCCATCTATACTGGCACCTTTTGCTGGGATGTAAGCATCTATACTGGCACCTTTCACTGGGATGTGCCCATCTATACTGGCACCTTTCACTGGGATGTGCCCATCTATACTGGCACCTTTCACTGGGATGTACCCATCTATACTAGCACCTTTGACTGGTACGTATCCATCTATACTGGCACCTTTCAATGGCATGTACCAACCTATACCGTGACCTGTCCTTCCTGCATTGACATGTACCCACCTACACTTGAAGTGGTCACTCCTGCAATAATCCTAATCCACCTAATTTGGAAGCTATCACTCCTGCAGTTGTATTTTCTGGGACGTGCCCTCTATTCCGGAACACGTCTCTCCTGTAGTGGAATGTATCCAGCGGTACTGGAGTCACCCTCCCTGCAGTACAGGCTCCCCACATATACTGGGATCTCTGTCTGGGTCACTGGGATCTCTGTCCCTGTCTGCTCCAAAGTGGATCCAATCGCCTCTGTTCAACGACTTACAGTGGGACCTGTGTCCTCTACACTGCACCAGTACATGGAGACCTTCTCCTGCGCACCGGGATCGGTAGAACATGACCTCTACGCTGCTCTCTAGCGGACCCCAGCCCCCCTCTCCCTCCCCAATGTCCCGGTGCCCCCCTCATCCCCACTGTACCTGTCCCGGCCCTTGCTCCGTGCCTGTCCCGTAACCCGGCTCCTACAGCAGCTGCAGAACCCGGAGTGACGTCACCAGAGCGCCGAGACGCTCCACCCACGCCACCATTTGCCCAATACTACAAAGTGGGAGGTCTTGTCATCCCCATGGTAACCACCTCCCCTCGCCCGGGAACCACGTGTTTAAAGCCCAAGACTGAGGAGAAACCACTGAAGGTCAAGGGGTGGAAGGAAGAAACCATTAAAGTAATGTTTTGGGATGAAGGAGGAGAAAAGGAAGCGGGTATTAGAAATGATCATCTTGTTAGTATGGGGGAAGGGGATCAGATTTCCTTATAAGTGAGAACCAATTATTCCTTATAATAATTCCCTCTTGTCATAATATGGCCAGAAAATCTTAAAGGGGATCTCTCACCTTGTCCAACACTGACTTCCTCTTGTAGCTTAAAAGGATAGTAATACTTAAGTATTACTAATCCCTATAGTAAAGCCCTAGTAAAAAACAAAACAAAACAAAAAAACATATTGCCCCCAGTGTCATCTCTCAAACCTTTATGGTTTGAGAGATAATCGCTCCTAAAGTTGCCCTCTTCCTCCCCCTTCCCCGAAGTCAGCTTTGTAGCTGACTGAAGGGAAATCCGGTCATAGCTCCCGTCAAGGTTTGAGAGATGACAGTGGGGGCAATACATTTTTTTTATTAGGGCTTTACTATAGGGATTAGTAATACTTAAGTATTACTATCCCTTTAATGTTGTTGAAGCTGTAATCCTTTATTTTTTTATTTTTAACCATGTAGTTGCTGAGCTAAAAGCTTTTAAAGTTTTCCTCGTGACATCAGCTTAAGGTTGCCACCCAGCCAGTATTTTACCGACAGGCCGGTAAAAAAATGGCTTCTTTCCAACGTTAAGTCTATGGAGGGAATGCCTTGGCCGGTATGTTTTTGAAGAAAAGGTGGCAACCCTACATCAGCTGCTCTCAGCAGGGGAGGGCTGGCCTGGGGGGCAGGGGGGCAATTGCCCCCTGGGCTGGTCATATGTCTGGGCTGGTGGGCCACTGCATCTCACTAAATCTCCCGATTGCTTCTGTAAATGGAGCTACACTAGTGATACCACAGAGGTGCAATCCTAATGGAGCTAAACTAGTAGCATAAACCATTTCCCTTGTAAGCTCTATAGTATCACTAGGTAAGCTTTACTTAAATTGTAAGCTTTGTAGTAGTGCACTAGTGTAGCCCCAATTCAACTGTAAGCTCTGTGGTATCACGTGCCTTACATCACAACATTAATGCCAATTTTAAAATTAACAAAAAGGGGTGGGCTGGAACAGTGGGCTCGAATGATAATAGAAATGGGCCACTTGAATGTATTTGCCCCCTGGACAACAAGTTGCCAGCCCTCCCCTGGCTCTCAGGCTGCAGGTACAGCTCTGGCCCACAGCCTGTCAATGTTGTTCATTTGCCCTCCCCTTGTAGTGGCTATTCTCTTCCTCTGATGACGTAGGAGGACTGCATATGACCTGGCATGCTTTTGTGCATAAGCACGTCCAGGTCAATATGTATGAGTGAGTGCCAGTCCACTTGCCTCTGACTTAGACAAGCAGACTGGCACTCATTATAAAGGATACGCTCCACCTATGCATACACATTGACCTGGACACGCTTATGCATGAGAACGCGCCAGGTCATATGCAGTCCTCCTCCGTCATCGGAGGAGAAGAGCCACTACAAGGGGAGGGCAAATGAACAAGACTGACAGGCTGCGGGTCAGAGTTGTACCCACAGCCTGAGAGCAGCTGACATCATGAGGACAACTTTAAATGCTTTTATCTCAGCAACTATTTGCTTAAAGGGGAACTACCACCCCTCAACAACTTACGCTTGAGTGGATGTTCATCTGGCGACTAGCTGCTTAGTAGCGCTAGTCGCCAGAAATCTTACCCGGTTCTGCAGCTATCGACGTTTTACCGATGGTGACAGGAGCAGGAAGCACGGACGTCTCGTCACAGTGACGTCCGTGCTTCCTGCTCCTGTCACCATCGGTAAAACGCCGATAGCTGCAGAACCGGGTAAGATTTCTGGCGACTAGCGATACTAAGCAGCTAGTCGCCAGATGAACATCCACTCAAGCGTAAGTTGTTGAGGGGTGGTAGTTCCCCTTTAACCCCTTAATGACCCTTGACGGTCATAGTACGTCATGGGTAAATCTGAGTTGACGACCCATGACGTACTATGACTTTCATGGAATTTCGGGCTCCCCCAGCGGCTGCACACCGTTCGGGTAATCCGGAATCCAAAAAAAAAAAAAAAAATGCTCCTTGGTCCTTTAGTGACCACTGCGTGCCTGCTCGGCTGGTCATTAAGGGGTTAAAAATAAAAAACCCAAATGATTACAGCTTCAGCAACGTTACACTATTATTATTATTATTCTTTATTTATATAGCGCCAACTAATTCCGCAGCGCTGTACAATTGGGGAATAGACATACAGAGGTATTAAATAGTACAATCAGATGTGTAGAACAGGAGGATCAGAGGGCCCTGCTCGTGAGAGCTTACAGTCTAGAGGAAGGTAGGTTTGATACAGAAGGAGTAAGTGCTATTGTGTTTAAGTGCCTCCTGCCACATGAACTGCCAGTCAGTGGGTGGGAGTGAGAAGTGCCATTGAGTGCAGTAGTCCGTGCAAGGGGTGAATCTTGGTGATGATGTTTATGGAGGCAGTTGATAGGCCTCCCTGAAGAGGTGAGTCTTCAGGGAGCGTCTGAAGATTTGAAGGCTGGGGGAGAGTCTGATGGGGCGGGGGAGGGAATTCCACAGCTCAGGTGCAGCACGGGAGAAGTCCTGTAGGCGGGAGTGGGAGGATGTGATAAGAGCTGTGGAGAGCAGAAGGTCATGTGCAGAGCGAAGATGGCGGGCGGGAGTATATTTGGAAATGAGAGATGAAATATAGGGGGGTGCAGTGTTAGTGAGGGCTCTATAAGTTAGCACCAGAGTTTTGAATTTTACTCTATATGCTAACGGGAGCCAGTGTAGGGACTGACAGAGGGGTGTGGTGTTAGAGAAGCGATGAGTGAGGTAGATTAGTCTTGCAGCAGAGTTCATTATGGACTGTAGCGGGGTTAGTCGGGTGAGAGGCAGGCCAATTAGTAAAGAGTTACAGTAGTCAAGACGGGACATGATGAGTGTTTGGATTAGAATTTTGGTAGTGTCTTCTGTGAGAAAGGGTCGGATTCTAGAGATGTTGCGGAGGTGGAGGCGGCATGAGTTGGAGATTGACTGGATGTGAGGAATGAAGGATAGGGCAGAGTCAAATGTGACCCCCAGGCAGCGTGCTGTAGGGGTTGGTGTGATGGAAGTGTTGTTAACGGTGAGGGTAATGTTTGGGATAAGGCTGGTTGTAGATGGAGGGAAGAGAATTAGTTCAGTTTTGCTAAGGTTAAGTTTGAGTTGATGGGAGGACATCCAGGAAGACACAGCAGACAGACAGTCAGACACTCGGGACAGGAGGGAAGGAGAGAGGTCTGGGGAGGAAAGATATATTTGGGTGTTATCAGCATAGAGATGATGGTGAAACCCAAAGGAGTTTATTAGTTTTCCAAGGGAAGCAGTGTAGATTGAGAAGAGCAAGGGTCCCAGTACTGATCCTTGGGGCACACCAACAGACAGTGGGAGGGGTGGGGAAGTGGAGCCGGAGTATGAAACACTGAAGGAGCGGTTGCAGAGATAAGATGAAAACCAGGAGAGTGCAGTGTCGCAGAGGCCTAGGGAGTGGAGGGCTTGGAGGAGGAGTGGGTGATCGACTGTGTCAAATGCGGCTGACAGGTCCAAAACAATGAGTAGGGAGTAGTGGCCTTTAGACTTGGCTGAGAGCAAGTCATTGGCCACTTTAGTGAGGGCAGTCTCAGTGGAGTGATGAGGGCGGAATCCGGATTGCAAGGGATCTAGCAGGGAATGGGAGCAGAGGAATTTAGTGAGCCGGTTATATGCAAGGCGCTCGAGAAGCTTGGAGGCAAACGGGAGTAGGGAAATTGGCCGGTAATTTGACAATTAGTTTGGGTCCAGGGAGGGTTTTTTTAGGATGGGAGTGATTAGTGCATGTTTGAAAGAGGATGGGAAGGTGCCGGTTGACAAAGAGAGGTTGAATAAGTGAGTAAGGATTGGAGTTAGTAGAGGGGAGAGTTCTTGGGTGAGCTGAGATGGGATTGGGTCGAGAGGGCATGTGGTTAGGTTTGAGCGAGTGAGGAGAAGGGAGACTTCATCCTCAGTGACAGGTGGGAAGGAGCTTAGTGTGTATGTGGGAGAGGCGACAGGGCTGGGCTGGCTGGGTGGGGGTGGTAGTGATGAAATATCATGTCTGATAGATTCAATCTTGTTCTTGAAGTGGTTGGCGAGATCTTGGGCAGAGAAGTTAGTGGAAGGTGTTTGTGTTGGTGGGTTTAGAAGAGATGTGAAGGTTGAGAAAAGGCGTTTGGGGTTGGAGGAAAGATTAGAAATTAGAGAGGAGAAGAATGTTTAGCCAGGGAGAGGGCAGAGCTATACGAACGGAGAATGAATTTGTAGTGTGTGAAGTCGGCTGTGGAGCGCGATTTCCTCCAGTGCCTTTCAGCAGTGCGTGAGCACCTTTGGAGGTATCGCGTTAGTCTTGTCTGCCAGGGTTGTAGTGGGGTTGTGCGTGGGTGGCGTGGAGTTGCAGGTGCAGCGATGTCAAGGGCTGAAGTGAGAGTGCTGTTGTAGAGAGCAGTAGTTTTGTCTGGGCAAGTAAGTGTGAGGATGGGGTTGAGGATAGGCTGCAGGGAGGTGGAAAATTGTTGCTTATCAAGAGAATGTAGATTTCTCCGCATGCGCTTGATTGTGGCGGGGGTGATGGGTTTGCGTGGTATGATGAGGTTACCGGTGAGGAGGTGGTGGTCAGAGAGGGGAAAAGGGACGTTAGAGAAGTTGGAGACCGAGCAGAGGTTAGTGAAGATCAAGTCGAGGGAGTGACCATCACTGTGTGTGGGAGAGCTGGTCCACTGCGATAAGCCTAAGGAGGTTGTTAAGGAGAGGAGTTTGAGGGCAGGGGGGGTGTTGTGATTATCTATAGGGATGTTGAAGTCACCCATGATGAGAGTAGGGACATCAGAGGACATGAAGTGAGGGAGCCAGGAGGTGAAGTGATCAAGGAATTGTGCAGTGGGACCAGGTGGCCTGTATATGACAGCGACACGCAGGGGGAGGGGAGAGAAGAGGCGAAGTGTGTGAGCTTCAAATGTAGGGAAGGAAAGAGAGGGAACAGTGGGGAGTACCTGAAATATATGGTTAGGGGGCAGCAGGATGCCTACTCCCCCTCCCTGCCTGTTGCCAGGCCTCGGTGTGTGTGTGAATTGAAGGCCTCCATATGAGAGTGCGGCAGTGGAGGCAGTGTCTGATGATGTGAGCCAAGTTTCAGTGATGGCAAGGAGGTTTAGGGAATGAGAAATGAACAGATCATGAACAGCTGTTAGTTTGTTACACACAGAGCGGGCATTCCAGAGACCAAAACAAAAGGGGGGGGAGGAGGTTAGGTGACGGGGTACGGTTATTAGATTGTGAGTGTTGCGTGTGTGAGTGGGTTCTGTGGTCCAAGAGAGAATGGAAGGGGGGCCTGGGTTAGGTGAGATGTCACCTGCAGCAAGTAGGAGGAGAAGGGACAGGGACATAAGGTGAGAGTGAGATTTGAAGCAATGGGTCTTTTTTGCAGGGGTAGAAGGAGATGGTGGTGATAGGGAGCGGAGGAATGAAAAAAGTTCATGGGAGCAGAGAAGTGGTGAGTAAAGAATTGAGGGTGCAATGTGAATGGCGTGACACTTAATGTGGACACAGGAGGAGGAGACTCTTATGCATGTGAGAATGGCGATGACAAAACAAGGAGTTAATTTGCCCATAGTTGGGTTAATGAATGGGGCAGTAGAGATGTGCAACAGTCAGTAATCCAGGAGAGTACAGATGACTTGGCAGTCAAGGGTCAATCCACGGAGCAGGGGTATAGGTGCCAGGGATGGTGAGGATACTCAGTAGCAGAACTGCAAAGTACTTGGTGAGGGTAGGAATCAGTGCAGGGTTAAATGAAGTAGTCCAATGATGATCAGGAGAGGCAGAAGTTGTAATGGTTAATGGTGGCTGGAAATCCTGGTTTCTTGCATCAGGTGGTCAGTAGTTTCAGTAGAGGAAGCAAATGTCAGTGCTTGGTGGAAATGACTGTTTCTTCATTCTGAATTCAGCTTGTTTACTTGCCTCTTGTCTGTAGGTTGCTGCAGCAGCTGTCTCTCTCTTGTCCAACTCTCTTGCCTAACTCTCAGTACTTAGATAAAGATGTACTTTGAGAAAGGTGCCAACTGCCACCCCAGGCAAATGCCACCCCTAACTGGGCCTGAATATATAGTAACTGGAGTCCCTAAGAACACTGAATGACTGACTGAGGGATTTCCAAATTACAAATTGTTTTGGGATGGAAGAGCTCTGAGTGCGTTCAGGTGTGACACCATTAAATCTCTGATAAGAAACAGACACAGAGAGATATAGGAGAGGAATGGGGGAGGAAGGCAATATGGAGACTGGAACAGGGGGTCAAAATGGCTAATTTAGATTAGTACATACAACAAGGGGTTAAATGGTAGAGGGAGACTGGATGAGATTGGAGTTCCAGGTGAAGGGTAGATTAGTACATACCAGGAGACTGTATAATTAATAAACAGTTGGGTTACAGCACAAGATTTTTAAGCAGACTGGATGGGAAACACATACCAGGAGACTGTATAATTAATAAACAGTTGGGTTACAGCACAAGATTTTTAAGCAGACTGGATGGGAAACACATACCAGGAGACTGTATAATTAATAAACAGTTGGGTTACAGCACAAGATTTTTAAGCAGACTGGATGGGAAACACATACCAGGAGACTGTATAATTAATAAACAGTTGGGTTACAGCACAAGATTTTTAAGCAGACTGGATGGGAAACACATACCTGTAAGGAAGATGAGAAAGTTGTTAGAAGACTGTCTTCATAGAGCATACAATGCAGCATACTGGATAGATATTAACATATTATTTCTCTTGCCTAACTCTCAGTACTTAGATAAAGATGTACTTTGAGAAAGGTGCCAACTGCTACCCCTGGCAAATGCCACCCCTAACTGGGCCTGAATATATAGTAACTGGAGTCCCTAAGAACACTGAATGACTGACTACAAGAGGAAGTCAATGCTGAACAAGGTGAGAGATCCCCTTTATTGATTCCTAGGAATTTTGGCCTTGTACCTTTGTTCAAGTGAAAACATCTCCAATTAGTACTCAATGTGTGGTGTCTATGACAATGGAAATGACAGTTGTTAGCATCAGCCTACTTACACTTCTTAACCCTTTGATTGCCAAAGAGGTATCCAATGCATTGCTTTGCAATGTATTGGATAGCTCTCTGGCACTCAGGGCATACCTCCCAAGAGTTCCTATTTAGGAGGGACAGCCTCTCTTTGAGACTCAGATCCCTCCATCCTTCTTCCCCACCCTTGTGTCCCTCTTTTTAGGAGATCAGACTATGTGATGTGTATATAAGTCTATCACATTGCTCCGTAACAATAACACTCACCTTAATGTTAAACCCCTGAAGGACCAGGGTCCTGAGAAGTAGCCTTCCCTTACAAACCACTCTGGTAATTTCCGACGCGCCGTACACGTTACCTGTTAAGTGTACAGGCGTTCTGCGTTTGGGACTGAGAGAGAAAGCTCCAGTCTTTTAGCAGTCAATTTCTGACCCCGTTTTTGCTTGCAGCATTCCCGGAAGAGAGCTGTAAGTAAAATGGACATAAAGTGCCGAGACCGTCACTGGTCCTTAAGGCAAAAAACAACATGACAGTCATAGAACATCACGTGGTCCTTAAAGGGATAGTAATACTTCGTTTTAACTTTATTTTATTTTGTAGGCATTAAAAAAACATGAAGAACGATATAAGTCTTATCTCTCAAACCTTTATGGTTTGAGAGATATTCACAAACAAAGTTTCTCCCTCCCGCCCCTTTTACCTCGTGTAAGCCATCTCTTCTCAGATGTGGAATGCAGTCCATAGACCAGACAGATAACAGAAGGGGACAGTCTTCTTCCTATGAAAACAATGAAATCCCTGCCCCCCTTGACAAGTTTTTCAGGTTTTTCCCTTATCTTAATTGAAGATTGTCCCTCTCTGCAGTCTACCTGGGCACCTCACTTCTGATCTGGCTGAGCAGTGTTACATCAGTAAAAGGGGCGGGAGGGGGATACTTTGCTTGTGAATATCTCTTAAACCATAAAGGTTTGAGAGATAAGACTTATATCATTCTTCATGTTTTTTTAATGCCTACAAAATAAAATAAAGTCAAAACAAAGTATTACTATCCCTTTAAGGGGTTTAATGTCAATATGCATTTATAAATTAGTCTGCGTAAATAAAATACTTTGGTCTTCCTCTTAATCATTCATTCAGTTACACAAACAGGAGTTAATATGTCATGAAATAACCTAAAAATTCTCAGCAATGCCCAGCCACCCCAGCAACATCACCTAAATCTCAAGTGTCTCTCTTTGGCCATTTCAAATGCTGGGAGGTATGCATTTAATTGCAATGCACTGAATATCTCTCTAGCGCTCAAAGGGTTAAGGACCAGCATGCACTACACACCCCTCTGATCCTTGAGTTTACCATGTGCATTGGGTGAAGCTTGTGTCCAATAGTCTAGCTACTGTCATGTCCCTCCATGGACATGACATACAGACTTAAAGGGATAGTAATGTTTCATACTAAAAGCAGCTCTAATTAATCATCATAGTATTTGGACTTTGGAGAGTGTTATTTCAATCTGTCAGAGTTGTAGTTCAAGAGTAATTCAATGACAAAGTACCCCCTCCCGCCCCTTTTACTGATGTAACACTGCTCAGCCAGATCAGAAGGGAGGTGTCCAAGTAGACTGCAGAGAGGGACAATCTTCAATTAAGATAAGGGAAAAACCTGAAAAACTTGTCAAGGGGGGCAGGGCTTTCATTGTTCTCATAGGAAGAAGATTGTCCCCTTCTGTTATCTGTCTGGTCTATGGACTGCATTCCACATCTGAGAAGAGATGGCTTACACTTGGTAAAAGGGGCGGGAAGGGAAACTTTGCTTGTGAATATCTCTCAAACCATAAAGGTTTGAGAGATAAGACTTATATCGTTCTTCATGTTTTTTTACTGCCTACAAAATAAAATAAAGATAAAACGAAGTATTACTCTCCCTTTAAAGTGGAACTATCATGTACATATAATTGCCCACCTAATTAATTGTTAGTATACTGGTAATCATGGAAATAGTGTCATAGCATTTGTTAAGTGCCGGCATTATTTGCATTCCTAACTTCATATGGGACTTAAAGCAATAGGACAGCGCAGCTATCTTGGCAAAGAGGGATCTGTGGACCTGCACTGTACATCCTTGTCATGTCACAGATAGTTTATTGGCCAAATGGGGAAGTTGCATTGTACCGTATTGTTCAGCCAGAGGCGGACAGCGCAGGGGCACAAATTCCACTTCGTGTTGATGAAAGTCCCATACGAAGTTATGATGGCAAATAATGCCGGCACTTAACAAACGTTATGACACTATTACCAAGATTACCGCTATCCTAACATATAATTGAGGTTCAATTATATGTACATGATAGTTCCACTTTAAAGCAGAACTTTCATGCCATTAATATTGAGCCCCAAAATACAAGTACAACAGAGATCTGTATAGACTTACTTGTAATTTCAAGTATAATTGCGGCATTAGCGAGAAATAGATCCTTCTAGGCAGACAGGCACCAGCTGAGATCTTGCAGTAAGCACTCTCTGCTCTGCGCCTGCGCTGTCAGTACCCTTCCGGTGCCTTAAAAGGACAGTAATGTCCCCCCAAAAAATCCAGTTTTGTAGAGTTTAAAATATTAATCAATACGCTCCAAACCCAATCTCTCAAACCACTATGGTTTGAGAGATATAGGGATTCAAATTTCCCCCCTCTCTCCCCCCCTCCTGATGTCAGATGTAAAGCTGACAGCAGGAGAATCAAGTCGAGGAGGCTCTGCAGCAGAGCCGAAATCGCGTTATTGCTAAAGAATTCATTCATTGGAAAGGTCTAAAAAGTGTGCCTGGTTTGCAAGCACACTTTGTAGACCTTTCCAATTAATGAATTATGTTTAAGTAACGCAATCAGGGCTCTGCTGCAGAGCCGCCTGCTGGTCCCTGGACCGGCATCTCCTACTGTCAGCTAGACGCTGACATCAGGAGAAGGAGAGGGAGGGGGGAATTTTGAGCTGTTTTAATTTTTTAATAAAATATATCTCAGCAGTGGGAGTACCCTTATTTCACTCAGGGGGATAAACCCTACAACATATATTTTTTTACATTTTAAAGGGATAGTAATGTTTCATAATAAAAGCAGCTCTAATTAATCATCATAGTATTTGGACTTTGGATACTGTTATTTCAATTCTGTCAGAGTTGTAGTTCAAGAGTAATTGAATGATAAAGTATCCCCCTCCCGCCCCTTTTACTGATGTAACACTGCTCAGCCAGATCAGAAGGGAAGTGCCCAGGTAGACTGCAGAGAGGGACAATCTTCAATTAAGATAAGGGAAAAACCTGAAAAACTTGTCAAGGGGGGTAGGACTTTCATTGTTCTCATAGGAAGAAGATTGTCCCCTTCTGTTTTCTGTCTGGTCTATGGACTGCATTCCACATCTGAGAAGAGATGGCTTACACTAGGTAAAAGGGGCGGGAGGGGAAACTTTGCTTGTGAATATCTCTCAAACCATAAAGGTTTGAGAGATAAGACTTATATCGTTCTTCGTGTTTTTTTAATGCCTACAAAATAAAATAAAGATAAAACGAAGTATTACTATCCCTTTAAGTATTACTATCCCTTTAAAGGCTCCCCACCAAATAGCAGGTTACTTGCTGTTGCAGCAATTCCTAATCCTCAGCTCTACCTACCTATAACTCCAACTACCTATATCTCTATCCCTATCTCCTCTTTATTTGTTTACCCTCTTTATTTTCTGCATTCCCCCTGGGAAATTTCAACAGTAAAGTATAAATAAGAAGCTTGGACATACCGAAGTTTGCTTGACATACCAGTGTATCGTGGCATGCAATCTCTGAATAATAGCTGTGTATAGCAGTACATTTGTTTTGCTATAGTTACTTTTCGATGTTAATCCTCTGCGTGCCTGACTAGTAAGCAATGCCCACACCTTGCCCCGTTTTACCCCTCAACCCCCGCATCTCACCCGCTCGCTCCCTTCCGCTTGTACAGCAGGTAAAGCAGGATGAGTGCCGCCCCGGCCGCCGTTGAGTTGTGGGCAGTCAGGTACTTGCTGCACACTGGCGCCATGGTCACTGTCAAGAGAAGGGGAGGACAAGAGGCAGAAGGAAAGCCGGTCAAGAACCAGCAGCATGCTGGGAACAGCTGCTATTCCCGCCCCGTCACCATAACAACAATCTACGACATTACTGTGCTGCCTTCTAAGTCCTGCAGAAATTTTTGGACTGCGCTTCACTCAGAGGTGTTTTAATCAGCTGGATATGATGGGAGTTTTATTCCAACGCTGAAGGACATGTGTCTGAATGTGGGATTTTTGGGCATTTTTTTATTTCGGCTTTTTGCCGAAAATTCCATTTTCGGCCGAAACATTTTGGCTACCGAAATTTCGGTGCATCTCTAATGAATGGTAGATCATTGAAGGTGCATGATGAAGGAAGGTAGACAGAGACCACTAAGTAGACATGGGAGGTCCCAAACTACTAATGGGGATTGATGGAAATAACTGAAGAAGCGTTCATGTAAAGACTTTAAAAGGAATAGTACTGTTTCACAATAAAAGCAGCTCCAGTTAATCCTCATAGTATTTGGGCCATGGAGAGTGTTATTTCAATACTGTGAAGATTAATTGGAGTGCTTTTTTTGTGAAACATTACTATCCCTTTAATGAGAAATAATGTGGAAATGCAGTGCTACATTATATACGGTTAACACAGGGATAGTGTTAGGTACAGAAGCAGCTCAGCTCCCTCTGGTGGAAGGATTCTGCCAATACAGTCAATGAATATATTGCATCCAGACTCTTACATTTTGGTTAAAGGGATACTAACACTTTTTTTTGACTACACATTCTGCAAGTACATAATATGTAAATACAAATTGCAAATACTTTTGATAATTTCTTTTTCACCTTCACCTAAACTTGATAACATATAATGGGATAGTAATATTTCACAATCAAATCAGATTCAATTAATCTACATAGTGGCCATGAAGAGTGTTATTTCAATACTGTCAGAGTTGTAGTACAGGAGTAATTGAATGATAAACTATCCCCCTCCCGCCCCTTTTACTGATGTAACACAGCTCACCTCAGAGCAGCAAGACTGTCCGGATGAATCATAGAGAGGGACAGTCTTCAGTGATCATAAGGAAAAATCTGTCAAGGGGGGCAGGGTTTTCCTTATGCTTACAGTGAGAAGATTGTCCCTTGCTGCAAGCTGTCCGGTCATGTGACCATATTATTATTTCTTGCAGAGATGTGCACAGACATTTTGGGGGGCAGGGTCTCAAATGAAAAAAGGGCACTTCTCATAATTATTATAATTTTTTTTGTTGTTGTTAAAAAGGGCACAAGGGCAGTTTGGACAAAAAGGGCAGGTGCTCAAGCCCCCCTTGGTGTCTATGTGTGAACGTGCCTGATTTGTTGTGTTGGTTGCAGTTGATTTCCCTAGAACAGGGCTGTCTAAGTGCAGTTCTCAAGGGCCACCAACAGGCCAGGATGTAAGGATTTCCCTGATTAAGTACAGGTAAGTCAGTCAGTGAATCATTCATTGTGACTGACTCACCTGTGATTAATCAGGGAATTCCTTACATCCTGACCTGTTGGTGGACTGAACTTGGACAGCCCTGCTTTAGAACATCATCCTTTGTGTTTAACCCTCTGCAAACCAGAGTGGTGCACAACTCATTGCTTTGCAATGGTTTGCACATAACCATAACTCAAAGCAGGGCTGTCCAAGTTCCATCCTCAAGGGCCAACAACAGGCCAGGATTTAGGGATTTCCATGATTAAGCACAGGGGAGTTAATCAATGGATCATTCATTTTGACTGACTTGCCTGTGCTTAAAGGGATAGTAATGTTTCACAATAAAGCAGCTCTAGTTAATCTCCATAGTATTAGGGCCATGGACATTGTTATTTCAATACTGTCAGAGTTGTAGTTCAAGAGTAATTGAATGATAAACTATCCCCCTCCCGCCCCTTTTACTGATGTAACACTGCTCACTTCAGAGCAGCAAGACTGTCCGGATGGATCACAGAGAGGGACAATCTTCAGTGAGCATAAGGGAAAAACCCGTCAAGGGGGCAGGCTTTTCCTTATGATCACAGTAAGAAGACTGTCCCTTGCTGTGACCTGTCCGGTCAAGAAACCAGATTCTACATCTGAGGGGAGGTGGGTTACACTAGGTAAAATTGGTGGGAGGAGTATACTTTATCTTTCAATTACTCTTGAACTACAACTCTGACAGGATTGAAATAACACTCTTCACAGCCCAAATACTAAAGATTAATTGGAGCTGCTTTTTTTGTGAAACATTACTATGCCTTTAATTAGGGAAATCCATACATCCTGGTCTGTTGGTGGCCCTTGAGGACTGAACTTGGACAGCGCTGCACTAGAATTTTGATTTTCAACACATCACACAATATTCTATTGACACATTATTTTAGGATATTATGCAGTGGTTACACACTTACTTTCAGTAGTAGGACTCAGAAGGGGAGTCAGGCAGTCAGCACCAAGCGCCCAGCCAGCGGGAACCGCTCAGCCGCGGGACTCAGTCTCACTCTCTGTGACTGCAGCATGCGCTGTTCACTCTTCCAGTCCTCCCTCCTCTTCTTTATGTTCCGCATCCACACTCCATCTACAGCCACCTGTCACTGCTCCCAGACCCAGACACTGTCACTCACATGGCAATGTGGCATACGTACCACCTCACACGCACAGACCAGCAGCCAGCCAATAAGGAGAGGAACATTGTGCACACTGTAAATACTCTCCCTTCATTGGCTGGTGGTGGTGCGTGCATGTTACTTCCAGTAGGCTGCGACTGAACTGGCACCACTGGCAGGCAGAATAGGGCTGACAGTGACTCTAGGCTTTGATTCCGGGACTCTTTATTGTCCCGGTGGGGGGGTGACCCGGGACGCAGGACACAGCCCTCAATTAAGGGACAGTCCCGGGCATTCCGGGACACGTGGTCACCCTATTGTTTTTCATACTCCACGTCACAGTGATCACATTTCTGCAGGTTAAACTACTTTTACTGCTGGGAAATAATTCACTTGATTACCAGCATAAACAGGGAAGTAGCCGGATTCTCTCCTGGGCGTATGCAAGAGAAGGTGCTGTCACAATTGACAGCACGCACTGTGTAATCTGTATTGTGATCACAGCTGTCACTGATAGGAATGGCTAAAAACAGCTGTTACTGGTGGTAGCTGATCAGCTCCCAGCAGTCAGTGGGAACCCCCGCTGTCGCTGATCCACTGCGATTTTGTAAATAAGATCCACGCTGACTTAGTAGTCCATGCCAAATTTAAATGGCCTTCAGCACTAAGGCAAGCAAAAGGAGGTAATTTACAGGATGTTAGAGACGTCTTCAAACAATGCTCTGCAACGCACTGAGGTACCTTTCAACATTCAACACATTAAAAATGGATGTGCAGCAATTTATAGCAGCGTATCCTTAAATAAACACTAACACATAGAAACTAAATAGGGTCATATACATTTAAATATCCTGTAGTGTCTGTATAAATTGTTTAACCCCTTAAAGGGATAGTAATGTTTCATAATAAAAGCAGCTCTAATTAATCATCATAGTATTTAGACTTTGGAGAGTGTTATTTCAATTCTGTCAGAGTTGTAGTTCAAGAATAATTCAATGACAAAGTATCCCCCTCCCGCCCCTTTATCATCAAGGTGGTTATGCACTAAGGAGTGACAAGGAGACCTTAGTGCATTGTCTCCAGAGAATAACATAGGAGCTGGAGAAGTGATATCACTGGAAAAGTCAACTCTGCTTTATCAATTCTTAGTGCATAACCCCCCAGGACTGCTCCCAGAGGAGCAAATCTGCTGATGTGGCCAGGCACGTGCACACATAGACACCAAGGGGGGCTTGAGCACCTGCCCTTTTTGTCCAAAGTGCCCTCGTGCCCTTTTAACAAAAAAAAAAGTTGCCTCGCCGCCCGCACTAACCCCCCACCACCCAGTCAGGTCTGTGCCTCCTTCAGGACAGACCTGTATATGCTGCGCGCCCTCATCGGCTCTTTAGTATTATACAGCGCTGTGAAATGACATCATCTCCCAGCGCTCTGCATGAAGAGAAGACCGCACAGGAGCTCCAGCAGCTACAGGTCTGTGCCAAAGGAGGCACATACAGACCTCTCTTGTCGCTGGACCACCAGGGAAGAGGTAGGAAACTGACACTGGGGGGCAATGTGGATATGATGGGGCAATATGGATCTGGTGGGGGGCAAGATGGAGATGATGGCAATGTAGAGAAGATGGGGCAATGTATGTGAGGGTAAGTTGGAGCTGATGGCAATATGGAGCTGATGGGGGGCAATATGGAGATGAAGGGGGCAACGTGAGGGTAAGGTGGAGCTGATGGAGCAAAATGGAGGTGATGGGGCAATATGGAGGTGATGGGGCAATTTGAGGGTGAGTTGGAGCTGATGGGGACAATATGGAGATGATGGGGGGCAATGTGGAGCTGATGGGGGCAATATGGAGCTGACAGGGGACAATGTAAGGGCAATATGGAGATGATGGGGGGCAATGTGTAGATTAGGAGCATTGTGGAGGTGTCCAGTGGAGATGGCCAATGGAAGGGCGTGCTTCAGATTTCTGTGCCTACAGGCTCCTGAGATGTAAATTATCTTCTTTTTTTAAAATATATATTTTGAATAAATAATTATGAGACGTGCCCTTTTCTTCATTTTAGCCCCTGCCCCCCAAAATGTCTGTGCACGTCCCTGGATGTGGCAGTATTGTGTTGATACCTGTCCTTTAAAAGCATAGTAATGTTTCACAATAAAAGCAGCTCCAATTAGTCTTCATAGTATTTGGGCCATGGAGAGTGTTATTTCAATACTGTCAGAGTTGTAGTACAAGAGTAATTGAATGATAAATTATCCGCCTCCCGCCCCTTTTACTGATATAACACTGCTCACCTCAGAGCAGCAAGGTGGTGTCCAAGTTGATTCCAGAGAGGGACAATCTTCAATTAGCATATCGGAAAAACCTGTCAAGGGGGGCAGGGTTTTCATTGTCCAGCTCTGAAATGCAGGCAAATCCACAGACATACGTTTCAGCCTATGTGGCCCTCATCGGTGTGGTGCAGCTGAATCCCTCTAAGAACATGGTGGCAAGGGCCCATGTATATGTAGGGAGACAAACAAGTGTGAGGAGCACCCATCAAGTGCAAACAAGGTAAAGTGTCTTGTTTTAGGCATGGTAGCCTCTCAATGGTGCTACAACTCATGTTTTTCACTCCCATGTGCCATTGCAGAGAGGAAATCGCTATATTCATATCAGACTGGTTCTGCCCTCAGACAGCCCAGCTACGAAATGTCAGGCAAGTCCTCTCCGCATGAGAGAGGGGCAGCAAAACCACAGACATACTTTTTTGAAAAAAATAATCTTTATTTTGACATGGAAAATACAATACAACATTTCTTTGTACAGTAATGCTTTCCAATACAGAGTGCATTCATACATTTAAAACAATAACATTCTTAAAGGGATAGTAATACTTCGTTTTAACGTTATTTTATTTTGTAGGCATTAAAAAAACATGAAGAATGGTATAAGTCTTATCTCTCAAACCTTTATGGTTTATGAGATATTCACAAGCAAAGTTTACCCTCCCGCCCCTTTTACCTAGTGTAAGCCATCTCTTCTCAGATGTGGAATGCAGTCCATAGACCAGACAGATAACAGCAGGGGACAATCTTCTTCCTATGAGAACAATGAAATCCCTGCCCCCCTTGACAAGTTTTTCAGGTTTTTCCCTTATCTTAATTGAAGATTGTCCCTCTCTGCAGTCTACCTGGGCATCTCCCTTCTGATCTGGCTGAAAAGTGTTACATCAGTAAAAGGGGCGGGAGGGGGACACTTTGCTTGTGAATATCTCTTAAACCATAAAGGTTTGAGAGATAAGACTTATATCATTCTTCATGTTTTTTTAATGCCTACAAAATAAAATAAAGTTAAAACGAAGTATTACTATCCCTTTAATACCTGCAACACAGTGCACTTTGGCAGCACACAGGTACATCTGAACTTTATTGTATCATCACTTTATTGAACTCAACACGTGTACTTTATTTCACTGTATTAAAGTCTCTGTGGGCATTCGTCTGGGGGATTGGATGTGTGTGCGGGGGGGGGGGATATGGGGCATGGGTTAGGAGGCCAAAACCACAGACATACGTTTCGGCCTATGTGAGCCTCATCAGTGTGGTGCAGCTGAATCCCTCTCGGTACATGGAAGCAAGGGCCCATGCCCGGATTGCCCTTATACTTAGAGAGACAAACAATTGTGAGGAACACCCATCAAGCACGAACAATGTAAAGTGTCTTGTTCTAGGCATGGTAGCCTCTCGGTGGTGCTACAACTCATGTTTTTCACTCCCATGTCCATGTCAATCTCCATATCCAACTGGTCTTGCCCACATACAGCTCTGAATTGTCAGGAAAATCCTTTCCACGTGAGAGAGAGAGAGGCAGCAAAACCACAGATGTATTTTTTTTTTTTTTTTTTTTAATAATCTTTATTTTGACATGGAAAATACAACATTTCTTTGTACAGTAATGCTTTCCAATACAGAGTGCATTCATACATTTAAAACAATAACATTCTTAATACCTGCAACTCAGTGCAGTTTAGCAGCACACAGTAGGGTGACCACGGGTCCCGGAACGTCCGGGACTGTCCCTTATTTCAGGGACATGTCCCGCGTCCCGGGTCCCCTTCAACCGGGACAATGAAGTGTCCCGGAATGAAGCCAAGCCGCCCTGAATGTCAGCCTGCAAGCGGTGTGTCACATCATGGACGCCGCTTGCAGGCTGACATCCAGGGCGGCAATGCAACTTACCTGATCTGGAGGCAAGCGGTCTAGTAATACAGAGCGCTGGGAGATGACATCATCTCCCAGCGCTCTGCATTACTGAGCACAGCGCGTGGGAGCTTCAGCTCTGTGCCGGAGGAGGCACAGAGCACTTTGCACTCCGCACTCCGCTAGACCACCAGGGACTCAAGGTAAGGCAATAGGGTGACCACGTCCCGGAATGGCAGAAGGGAAATGTGGTCACCCTAGCACACAGGTACTTTTGAACTTTATTGTATCATTACTTTATTGAACTCAATACTTGTACTTTATTTCACTGTATTAAAGTCTCTGTGGGCATTCACGTGTGTGTGCGTGCGTGCGTATATATATATATGTGTATGTATGTATATATATATATGTATGTATGTATATATATATATATATATATATATATATATATATATATATATATATATATATATATATATATATATATATATATATATATATATGGGACAGGGGGCCGAGGGAACAGACATATGTTTCGCCCTATGTAGGCCTCATCAGTATGGTGCAGCTGAATACATGGAAGCAAGGGCCCATGCCTGGGATGCCATTATACTTAGGGAGACAAACAATTGTGGTGCTTGATCGGTGCTCCTCACAATTGTTTGTCTCCCTAAGTATAAGGGCATCCCAAGCATGGGCCCTTGCTTCCATGTGCCTAGAGGGATTCAGCTGCACCCCACTGACGAGCCCTATGTAGGCTGAATGTACATCTGTGGTTTTGCTGTCTCTCTCGTATGGAGAGGATTTGCCTGATGTTTTGGAGCTGGACTGTGTGTGGGCAAGACCAGTCTGATATGGGGATTTCCTCTCTGCAGTGGCATGTGGGAGTGAAAAATGTGAGTTGTAGCACCATTAAAAGGCTAAAATGCCTATGAACAAGGCACTTTACCTTGTTTGTGCTTGATGGGTGTTCCTCACAATTGTTTGTGTCTCTAATAGAGAATGTTTGCAGATGTTAGCATAAAGTACACAGTATTTAAGTGCATATAATCTAGTTCGTTTTTATGTGTTAGTGTTCCTTTAAGTTAAAATACAGATGTTAGATAGTCAACTCCTGTTACATGACGTGTTTTTTATTTGCCCCAGTGTGGGGCATGCTGGTTCCTGTGTACAAATCCTGCACGCTGGCAGCCCTTCAGACATTCCACAGTCTAAACAATGATAGAGGATGTGAGTCAGCCTCCCACACAAAGGACCCGTTCAGTGGGGTTTCTCTGGGGTTAATGAAACCTTCAGCAGAGGGATCCACCCCACTGCGGTCCAGTCCCACACCAATTATACCAAAGGGGACACATGAGACTTTACATTGATTTAAACTGGGCTTTTAAGCCCTTGGATGCCAGAAAGGTCTCCAGCACATAACTCTGCAGTATTCATATGTCTCCCAATTAAAGGTGAGGTCTGATCAACCTACTTTTAAAGAAGCAGTAAACTTTTTTATATGAAAACCCATACCTCCCAACATTTCAAATGGCCAAAGAGGGACACTTGTGTTTTATGGGGTGTAGCTGGGAGCAAGGCTAGTAGGCGGGGCATTACCGATATTTTTAGGTTATTTTGTGACCTATTGACACCTCTTTTTGTAACTGAATATATGATTTAGAACAAGACCAAAGTGTTTTAATCACACAGGCTAATTTATGTACACATATACTGAAATATATACAAACATATATATGAGTTTTATTGCTGTGGAGCAATTTATTACACTAAATATACACACCACACAGTCTGATCCCCTAAAAAGAGGGACACCAGGGTGGGAAAGAGGGACAGAGGGATTTGGTTCAAAAAGAGGGACTGTCCCTCCTAAAGAGGGACACTTGGGAGGTATGAAAACCTATATGCATACCTGGGAACTTCTTGATCTGTGGTGATGCTGGGGGGAGAAAAGTGATGTGATTTGATTCATAAAAGGGGTGGAGCTTAATTGCAAGTGGGGGGCAGGACAAAAAGAAAACAAAAAAATTGCTTGAATACACTAGGGTAGGAGGAGGACAGGGAGGTGAGTGGGAGGAACAGGGTGGGATAGAAACTCCCCACATCCAGAGAATCAGTCTCTGCCCCAGAGACCCGGTAATGCAGGGTCAAAAGCGCAGTCTCCGGGAAAAAACGGAGAGTTCCCAGCTATGCCTATATGTTATAGAGCTTTCCCTGTTGAGTAAAACCAGGGCACCCCCTCCACGGCTGTCAGTTGTTTTATTCAAAAGTTATAACAGTCCAAATAATCAGGAAGTGAATTTACTGTGTTTACTTCCTGATAGTTCTGACAGGAAGTGAATTTACAGTGTTTACTTCCTGATAGTTCTAACTGACAGGAAGTGACTCAGCAGTATCTATCACATTCTATGAAGAACTGTATGTCACTGACTTGCCCCTCCATTAGAATGTAACATAAAAACTAATTGGAATTTGACCATTAGAAGGCACTGCTAATTTAAAAAAAACAACAACATTGTTTTAAACTGTAATAACTCTGGAAATATGCAGTGGAAGTACCCTTATTTTACTCAACAGGAAAAGACCTACAATATATATATTTTCCCAATAAAAAGTTTACTGCTCCTTTAACCCTTTGAGTGATAGGCTCATCCCTCTGGCACTCAAAGGGTTAACTTTATTTGAAGACAGAAAAATTGCTCTTTGATGTTTGCTCTGCAGGATCAGAAACACTGGCCGTATGCAGGGAATTAATCCTTTGAGTGCCAGAGGCACTCTGGCACTCAAAGGGTTAAAATTGTGCAATTCTGGAGCAAATCAACTGCACCATTGGGGATCAGGGGGGGAAATGTTCTCAATGCACCATAGGGTTGAAATGAGAATTCTGTAAATTTCCACTTATTTAAATGGGAATTTGAACTCCTTGAATGCTGAAGAGATCACAAACACATCTTCAACCCTTTGAGTGCCAGAAGGGAACGGAATGCATTGCAAAGCAATGCTTTCCGTACCCCTCTGGCACTCAAAGGGTTAAACCTCTCTAGCATTCAAGGGTTTAAAATTCCCATTTAAATCAGTGAGGAAAATGTTTTGTTTCTTTTCTATGGTTCAGTTGGTTTGCCCCGGAATTGCTCCAAGTGTCTATGTGCATATGGACCTGTATCTCACTGGGGTTGAGGGGGGGGGACAGAAAAACTGAGTCGAGAGAGAAAGACAGACACAACCTGTATTTACACAGAATAAAATAAAATGAGAGCTTCCAGCCTGAGCTACCGCAAACATTAAAAGGAAAATAATTATTGCTATTCGAAGAATTTCCAGTAACGTTGCCTGGGGTGGAATTACTGTAGCTGTTGTGTAATCAGAGGGAGGGACTTATAGATCTTACTTTGGAATTAAAGTCACTGAGCCATGTGCACACAGGCAGGAAACAAATGCATCACAGCTGCAAAACAACTGCATCATAGGGGCCATTCAGCTATGTGTGTGTATAAATATATATATATTTCCACTCGCCACTAGCCAATGGTGAGTGAAAATTTAGCCCTGGCGAGTAGAAATTCAGCCCTGGTGGGTATGTTATAGCTTGCAGCGGCAAGTAACTTTTCAGGTCTGGCTAGTAGCAAAGGACTTCAAATTATAAGCCCTATATATACAGGGCCGGCGCTACCATTAAGGCAGCACAGGCAGCTGCCTTAGGGTGCCGCAATGAAGGGGCGCCAGAAAGGGAGAAGCTGAGATTTTTTTTTTTTAAATATATCTGCCGCGAGGGAACGCTCATTTACACTAACAAGCGCTCCCTCGCGGCGTCTATGGGACGCTCACAACGCACAGCGACCCAGGCTCTGTAGTAATACAGAGTGCTGGGAGATGACATCATCTCCCAGCGCTCTGCATTACTGAGAACAGCGCTGGGAGCTTCAGCTCTGTGCCGAAGGAGGCACAGAGCTCTCTTATGGCTAGACCACCAGGGACTCAAGGTAGGGAGCATTGTGGAGATGAAGGGGCATAAAGGAAGGAGCAATGTGGAGATGAAGGGGCATAAAGGAAGGAGCAATGTGGAGATGAAGGGGCATTATGGAAGGGGCAATGTGGAGATGAAGGGGCATTATGGAAGGGGCAATGTGGAGATGAAGGAACAATGTGGAGATGAAGGGGCATTGTGGAGATGAAGGGAGCATTTTGGAAGGGGCATTGTGGAGATGGAGGGAGCATTGTGGAAGGGGCAATGTTGAGATGAAGGGGCATTGTGGAAGGTGCAATGTGGAGATGAAGGGAGCATTGAGGAGATGAAGGGGGCATTGTGGAAGGGGCAATGTTGAGATGAAGGGAGCATTGTGGAAGGGGCAATGTTGAGATGAAGGGGGCATTGTGGAAGGTGCAATGTGGAGATGAAGGGAGCATTGTGGAAGGTGCAATGTGGAGATAAAGGGAGCATTGTGGAAGGTGCAATGTGGAGATGAAGGGAGCATTGTGGAGATGAAGGGAGCATTGTGGAGGTGAATATGTGGCGATGAAGGGGGAATTGTGGAGGTGAATATGTGGGCGGGGGCAGGGGACTGTGGCAAGGTCGGGGGGGGCAGGTGGATTGTGTTGGGGGGGGGGCACCAAAATGCACCTTTGCCTGTGTATACAAAAATCCTTGCACCGGCCCTCTATATATATATATTCTATATAATAATTTGTTAAAACGTGTGTAACGACAAAGTCATGCACAGTAGAGCGTCCAGCTCTGTATCAGCCATGGCGCAGGCAGTCTCTACTGCTCATGACTGCCCCGCGACCGGCTGGCAGTAGCACTGTGACCTGTGTAACGGGCTCTTCAACTAGTGTATATATATTTATAGTAGCTGTTCTTTTTCCATGCTGTTAACCCCTGACTCCCAGAGAGGTATTCAGCAGCACACTGGGGGAGATTCGCTAAGCGGTGATAAAGTGGAGATGACTTATACAGTTTATCACTTCTCCAGTTCCTACGTTATTCTGTGGAGCCAATGCACTAAGATTTCTTCAGATTTGGAGATCTTAGTGAATAATGTAGGAACTGGAGAAGTAATAAACTGGAAAAATCATCTCCACTTAGTGAATCTCCTCTAAGGAGTTGCAATGCATTGGATACCTGTGTGGCACTCAAAGTTTATTTATTTAATTTTTTTTTTTTTTTTTTTTTTTTAGTTCAGACTTGAAAAGCTTTTCCGTATAATTGAATGTTTGTCAAAAAAAAAAAAAAAAAAAAAAAAAAAAAAATTAAAGTGGAACTACCACCCCTTACAAACATGGCCCCAAATAATTACCCATCTGGCAACTAGCTGCTCAGTAGCGCTAGACGCCAGAATTATTACCGCGTTACAGAGGCGTAACTAGAACCCTCCGAGCCATGGCGCTAGAAGTGCCATGGGCCCCCCCACCCCCCGACCACATTGGCCCCCGGGCCCTCCATAGTGCCCCCATCTCCTACCTCCCAATCCCTGGTGGTCCAGTGGAGTGGCAGGAGAGACGGGCTGGCGCGTTGTGCTCCCCACAGTCCTCTTCTGCAGCGCTCTGCATTACTAGAGAGTCGGAGGGAGATTGCGAGCACCAGGTGGAGGGGTTGCAAGGGGCAGCCAGGCCCCTGGAGTGACGGGCCCGGTCGCGGGTGCGACCCCTATAGTTACGCCACTGCCTCATTATAGAGAATTATACACTGCTCCCAGACTGACAGGCAGGAAACAGCGCAGACATCTTTCCATAGTGACATCTGTGCTCCTGCGCTGTCAGTCCCAGTCTGCTCTAGGAGGCGTTGCTAGGAGCCGTTCGGCACCAAAAGGGACTGACAGCGCAGGCATCACTATGGAAAGATGTCTCCTGTTTCCTGGCTGTCAGTCCGGGAGCAGTGTATAATTCTCATTAACGCCGTAATAATTCTGGCGACTAGCGCTACTGAGCAGCTAGTTGCCAAATGGGTAATTATTTGGGGCCATGTTTGTAAGGAGTGGTAGTTCCGCTTTAATAAATACTACAATATTGATTCATTTGGCCTCTACACCACTAACACGGCTGAAAAAAAATAAAATAAATATATATATATATATATATATATAGAGAGAGAGAGAATACACACATACATGCATACACATGGGCAACTGTGCTAAATGAAAGTACTTTTCACTGTACGAGAGTGGAAACAAATACGACTGAGGTTTACTAGGGGAAACGTCTCAGTTCCACCCAGTGCTTTACATATATTTATAAATCTCATGTTTTCCTCATGTCCTGGAATGTGTGACTTGTCAGACCAGTGGAAATCTTCAGCCCTGAGTCCAATCTGTCAGCTTATCCAAAAGAAACTCTCCAGCCACTGGCTAGCTGAGGATCATGGGGGTTGCAGTCCAACAACAGTTTTTGGTGTGGTGAAACCTTTGAATCCTCTGAGTGATAGAGGGGTACGCAACGCGTTACTCTGAAATACATTCAGTACCCCTCTGGCACTCAAAGGATTAAAGGAACACTAGCATAGCTTAACCGTTTGAGTGCCAGAGGGGTATGGAATGCATTGCTTTGCAGTGCATTCCTTACCCCTCTGGCACTCAAAGGGTTAATCCAAGTAGAATATAGTAATGGCCCCTGCGAATCAATTTATTGTGGATTGGTTTCCCAAAATGAATCTTCAGTTAGCCGGTGGAGGTAGATATAAATACAGTTACAGATTTCAAGGATCCCAAACCCCTCGCTCTGAAGACTTTGTAAAGATGCTTCAGTAGGAGGAGTTTGGGTTCCTGCAATCCTGCAAAAAGAATAATGTCTGCCCCCTTGATTGTGATATCCAGTAGCAATTAAAGCGGAACTACCACCCCACCTAAACTTGCCCCTAAAGAATTACCCCTCTGGTGACTAGCTGCTCAGTAGTGCTAGTAGCCAGAATTATTACCTCCTTATAGAGAATTGCTACTGCTACCGGGACTGACAGCTAGGAAACAGCGTAGACATCTTTGCATGGTGACGTCTGTGCGCCTGCACTGTCAGTCCCTTCTAGTGACGTGCAGCTCCTAGCAACGCCTCCTAGAGCAGACTGGGACTGACAATGCAGGCGCGCGGGTGTCACTATGCAAAGACGTCTGCGCTGTTTCCTGGCTGTCAGTCCGGTAGCAGTAGGAATTCTCTATAAGGAGGTAATAATTCTGTCGACTAGCACTACTGAGCAGATGGGTAATTTTTTGGGGTCAAGTTTAGGTGGCTGGTAGTTCCGCTTTAACCCTTTGAGTGCCAGAGGAGTATGCAACGTATTGCAAAGCAATGCGGTGCATACCTCTCTGGCACTCAAAGGGTTAACAATTAATTGTAGAGAACCAATCCACACTAAATAGATTCCTAGGCGCCATTAGGATATTCCACTCAGATTAAGGTAAGCGGAGACATAATCCTTTCAGTGCCAGAGGGAAGTGCAACACATGGCATTTAAAGGGTAAATATTAGAAGTTACTATGCAATGCATTGGATACCCCTTGGCACTCAAAGGGTTCATTTTAAATAGATCTGGAACGGGGGAACCAGCGTTCCACACACAGGGACAACTGAAATTTGATTTGTAGTGAGCTCTCCCTAGACAGCAATAGCAAAAGCGCCATGTGTTGACCACAGGTGAAAATTTCAGTTTAACCCCTTGGCTACTAGAATTGTTAAATGAACAAACAATGTTTAAACTGTAACACATTTTGAATGAAGCATCTCCTAATATCTACTTAGCAGGAAAAGGCCTGCTATCTATCTATCTATCATCTGCCGATCTGATACCTATCTATAACATTTTCATAATGCATTTTTTTAACATTTTAACATGTATGTGAGGGCACGTTGGGGTATCTCTCCGAGTCCGAATCTGTCTGCTAGCACGTGCCTGTTTAGGACAAGTAGATTGTCATGAAGGACAAGTATACTGGGCTCCTGTTTTAGTCCCTTGGACAAGTATTTTTTTTTTTTTAATTTCCACACCCCTGCAACTTTATTATAGACATTTCTATTCCTTTAACTCTTTGAATTTTAAGGGGTGGGTAATGCATTGCAAACTCCTCTGGCACTCAAACTGTTGTAACATTTGTATACTATGCCACATTAAAGGTTTTGTAACATAAAGTAATATAATGTTTAAGGTGGTTTATTAATAGTATTGTTTACAATGCTCTGCTTCTGTGTGTGCTCGGAGAACCTTATCCCTTGCCATCATGTGACCCATATCTAGTTCCTCCTATGCAGAAAACAACAGCGTGGTGGTTATGACCTCAGCCACGGTCAGGAGTTAAAGGAAGCTTCTGAACCACCCTGACACAGACCCAGAGTTCTCTAGCTTTTAGCATTGAAGAAAGATAACTGTATGAATAGGTTTATTAGGCAAGAGATATAATAATAAATAAATACAAGCAAATATAGCAAGAATATTACAGTCAAAACACAGAATTTTCTACAAATTAGCACCAGAAAACCAAAACAGAAAAACATCCTTTTTTCAAGAATTATACTGTCACTCTAAGATAAAGGTAGGATACCTTTACACTCAAAAGGGTTAAAAAGAATTAAAAACCTCCTACACTGTATGTACTGTTCTACCCATTTGTTTGTAATACAATTTTTTTTTGAGTTTAAAGAGACAGTCAACCCCGTTTTGACATTACACATTCAGCAAGTCCATAATATGTAAAGTGAGAATGCCTGTATTTTCACTTTTTTTTTTTTTAACATTTTTGTTTACGTTTTTAGGTCAGTCTTTGGATCTATCCCTTCTATACGTACCTAGAGTGAGTCGCCCTGCTCTGCCGGCATCTGATCAGGAAAGCACGAAAAGTGGAATGGATAAACACTATGTCTGCTAAGGAAATGACTGGAGGGAGAGAACTTAAGCCTTAGGTCTGCAATGCATTGCATATCCCTCTGGAACTCAAAGGGTTAAACAATGCTATCCCTCCAATCAAATGGTGCTCATATGGTTAATCATGACACTTGTATTTAAATAGTGTCAGAAGGGTGAGCATTGCATTGCAAAGCAAAACTGTACACATTTTTGCACTCAATAGGTTAAAGGGGAGCTATCACCCCACATAAAGTTCCCCCCCAAAAAATTACCCATCTGGCACCTAGCTGAACAATAGTACTAGTCGCCAGAATAATTACCTCCTTATAGAGAGATGGTACTACTCCCGAGACTGAAGGCCAGGCAACAGTGCTTTAGAAGAATCTGCGTACCTATGCTGTCAGACCCTTCCGGTACCTTAGGGTACCAAGCAACGCCTCCTAGTGGAGACCAAAACTGACAGCGCAGACGTGCATATGTCTCTAAGCAAAGATGTCTGTGCTGTTGCCTGACCTTCAGTCTCTGCAGCAGTAGGATTTCTCTATATGGCGGTAATTATTCTGGCGACTAGTACTATTGTTCAGCTAGTCGCCAGATGGGTAATCCTTGGGGGGAAACTTTATGTGGGGTGATAGTTCCCCTTTAAATTCCATCCTGCAGTAGACCCAGTCTAACCACATATATAATGTCTTTTAACATTAACCCTTAAGTGCCAGGATGTTGAGCAATGCATTGAGAAGCAATGCTGTCCTGCTTTACAATCCAGATATCACTGCAGGCAGAGATGTGCTTACTCCTTATCTGCCTGCCCAAGTAAATACGCAGACCTCACAAGTGTTCCTCTTTAGGACCCAAATCTCTCGGTCCCTCTTTCCTACGCAGGTGTCCCCATTTTTAAGAGATCAGAATGTGTAGTTTATAAGTGTATTACATTGCTCCATGGCAATAAATCCCACATTAATGTTTGTTTAAACTTCACTATATGTGTTTATAAATGAGTCTGTGTAAATAAAATACTGTTTCTTGCTCTAAATCATTTATTCAGTTACGTAAAGAGGTGTTAGTAGATCACCACCTTACTGTCTGTCTCTTCTACACTCTTACTTTCCCTTGTGAGAGCTATTTCTTTATCTATTTTTACTTAATTACTGACCCTCACTCTTGCTATTTCACAATCTCTCATGCTTTCAAGCTCTTGCTCTCTTTTGTGCTTCGAGGATGATGGGAGTTGACGAATGTAACGGAAGCTGAGAAGGGACCGCGTCACCTTCCGCCGTCGTTCCTGGGTCTCTCCTTCTCAACGCAGATAAGCGCCGTCAGGTGCACCGGTTGGAGTATGGACGGTCACTGGAAACAGTCACAGGATCACTGGAAGCAGGGAAGAGTCCACATCGCCGCCTGACAGCATATGAAGTTGGGATGCAGGAAGCTGGCAGCAGGCGGTCGGCGATTCAGGATACTTGGCGCAGATGGGTATCAGAGTGGATACTTTAGACCATAAGCAATACAAGACTCCAGGACTCCTTGTTCACTCCAAAACCGAACTCTCTTTATTGTCACAAACCACAGATATTTATATACAGTACAGTACATTGGATCACATGGGGAAACCTAATACAATAGGGAACATGATTAAATCATAAAACATCAAACAAAAGGCCAGCAGATACAATGACTTAGACAGGATTACATTTCAGATACAACAGGGTTTGACTGAACAAAGACTTGAGGGGCGTGAACTAATTACCACATGGCAGGGGGTCAACATAGTGAACGGCTGGAGTTGCTATAATACACAACTTAGGGACAGTGGCCCAAGGTTGGAGCCTTTGATTGACTATTTTGAATGCCCTGCCCCAACTTTGATCAATCACTGGTCTGCCTACCATTTCCCAGGTTAAGCTAAGGAAGATATTTGCATACCTGGTAGTTGGTGATTGCACAAACCTTCAAATTGGACAAGTACAATTAAACACATCCTATATAATAATTTGCCAAGTTGTGTGTAATGCCCGACATGCGCAGTAGATACTGCTGCGCGTGCGGCAGTCACACGCAGTGGAGACTGCTCGTGCCGCGGCTGATACAGAGCTGGGCGCTCCGAAGGAGCGTCCAGCTCTGTATCAGCCCGAGGCGCGGGCAGTCTCCACCGCGTGTGACTGCCCCGCGACCGGCTGCCAGAGGCTCTGTATCAGCCGAGGCGCGGGCAGTCTCCACTGTGTGACTGCCCCGCGACCAGCTGCCTGAGGCACTGTGGCCCGTGTAACGGGCTGTTCAACTAGTACAATATATGAAAATACATAAAACATAAATCTTTTAGCATAAAGATAGTAAACCCCCCCCATCTGTGGTCAAAGGAGGCCAAGGGGCCATAGTCTTTAGGTAAAACGTTCAAGGTCCAGACAAGGGCCCAAGTAACGGATAAGATCCGTTACAACGTACAACAGCTGTACAACAGGTTCCCATCACTGCCAAGTTTGTGATTGTCTAGTAGCGACAGTGGGCAGCCATTCTCCGTTTTGGCCAAAGGAAGAAGTTACTGACCATGCTTAACCCCTTCAACACCAGGTGACATGCCAAAACCGTCACATTTTTTTTTCCCTTAACCCCTTAAGGACTGGTGCAAGCACACGCGGACGGCACTGAAGGACCACTAAGCATTTAATTTTGGTGTATCCGATTCAGGGCTGGTCTTTAAGTGCCGGACATCCGTGACGGTCCTGGTACGCATTGGACGATAAGGAGCTCTGTAAGTAAAAAAAGGGGTCTGAAATTGACCTCTCCAAGACCGGAGCAGTCTCTCTCAGACCCTTGCGCGACGCACCGGTACATGCATGTAATAGGAACCAAGGATGCAAGGTTGTCCTTGAACGTCGTGCCAGTTCTCTCCCTCCTAGATGCGGCTATAGGTGAGTAGCCAGGCCTGCAATTCTGGAACACAGCATCTGTAAATTGGGGGGGGGGGGGTGTCAAAGGGGACCCTTTAAACCATTCAGAAATAAAAGGACAGCACTCACTTTTAGTTCCAAAATGAACTCAGTTTATTTGGGAATATTTTATAACAAAACTATACACAATAGAACAATAAAACGGCAGGACATAATTCAATCTTGCTGCTCCAATCCCCAGCTAACGGAAATCGGAGCAACTAAAGTAACCAATCCAGGCACGCGCAGCATTGTATGAGGAAAGTGATTGAATTACCTGGGCTCGACATACTAATTCAATCTCATTGCACCGGCCTCCCAGCCAATGGGAACCGGAGCAACGAGATGGGGACAAAAGGGAACCAATCACAATGCCGCCTACTTATCGAAGCATATGGCAGTGGCCAACGGGAGGGGCACCTACTTGTCGGACACAATGCACAATACTGTAACATGGATGGGTAGGCGACTAGAGAACCATCTACCTTACACAGCAAAATGTGGGAAGTTCAAATGCCTGGCTGCCATGGAGAACGGTGGTCGTGCTGGAAGCGTGGTTTCAGTCTTTGTAACAGTTTCACTGGCACTTAGAAGTGCCTCCAGTAATGGCCTATGGCCCATTACAATGTAACAGGTCATGTGTACCGGTGCGTAGACTACTGTATATTACAAAATGATTGTGGGTGGTTTAGTCTTATTTTAAACAGACTTCCTTTCCATTCTATTTTTCAGAAAGCATTCTGTGTGGAGCGGTGAAGGCAGAGAGAGTGCAACAATGTAAAAAAAGATACAATACAAAAAAACAAAATGAAACAATGAAAAAACATATCCAACATACAGATAAATCAGTGCTGCAGAGAGACAGCAAGATTTTATAAATATCTCATAAAGAGAGACACTGGGGAGGAATTAACCCCTAAAATCTCCTAAAAAGGGACACTTGGGAGGTATGGAGCCCTAATATCTCCTAAAGAGGGACACCTGGGAGGAATGTCCCCTTAATATCTTCTGAAGAGGGATACTTGGGAGGAATGGACCTCTAATATCTCCTAAACAGGGACACTTTGGAGGTATGGGCCCCTAATATCTTCTAAATAAGGACACTTGGGAGGAATGGACCCCTAATATCTACTAAAGAGGGACACTTGAAAGGTACGGATGCCAAATATCCCCTTCTAAGGTATGTAAATATCAGTAACTAGTTGAACAGCCCGTTACATGGGCCACAGTGCCTCTGGCAGCCGGTCGCGGGGCAGTCATGCGCAGTAGAGACTGCCCGCGCCACTGCTGATACAGAGCTGGACGCTCCTTCTGAGCGCCCAGCTCTGTATCAGCCTCGGCACGGGCAGTCTGTACTGCGCATGACTGCCGCATGCGCAGCAGTGTCTACTGAGCATGTTGGGCGTTACACACAACTTAGCGGATTATTCTATCAAACACAAAAAACGTTCTGGGTTCTGAAATGCAATCACCTCAATGTCATGGACTTGAAAGTATAAATAACAAAATAGGTGAAAATGATAAAAAAAAGTATAGCCAATTTGACTTTATATATTATACTTTTGCAGAATATGTAAAGTCAAAATAAAACCCAGAAAGGGTCCACTTTTCTATTTAAACATATGCTCCTTTGTGTATCAATAAATGTCTCATGTCTGACTGTCTCTATGGCTGCCTGTTTGTGTACATGAGCTGTCAGGCCTCTGTCTCTTACCCTCACAAAGTCCTCAATGAACTTGGCCACATTTCCCTGTTGTTACATACGGGTACTCAGTGACCAATCACAGCTCTCGAAGCCTCAGAGACTAGCGTTCAAACTATCCAGGAAAGACCAATCGGCGGCGCCCAAGCCCACTGTTCTCATTGTATCCAATCAGCAAGTGATCTGCCGGTGTCTACGCTCGTCAACACAAGCGAGTTGCCAATGAGCACGATCCAAAACATCAGAGAGGGCGTGGATAAAACGGCAGAAAAATATCTACCAATCACAGGTCTGATAAAGCCAAAACAAGCCTGTGAACCTATAAGGAGCGAAATGACTGAGCGTAGTGAAACTGAGCGACGTTTCTGCTGACCAATAACAGCGCGTGATCCGATGCTGGTTGCCGCCCTGCTGTGGGTGACGCGCCTGGTCAGGTGGCAGAGGACATAGCGAGGCAGGCAGGCGGGAGGGGGAGCGCTGAGGGGTCCCGGGATGTCGGTGAACATGGAGGAGCTGCGGCACCAGGTGATGATTAACCAGTTCGTACTCGCGGCTGGGTGTGCGGCGGATCAGGCTAAGCAGCTTCTGCAGGCGGCGCATTGGCAGTTTGAGGTGAGACACGCAGCGGATGCACACACACGTACGTAAATAAACGTGCACCGGGACTGTACATTGTACACAGTCCTACACCGGGACTGGTCAATGTACACAGTCATTTACATAAACATATACCCGGACTGCTCATTGTATACAGTCCTGCACTGGGACTGGCCATTGTATACAGTCCTGCACTGGGACTGGCCATTGTATACAGTCCTATGCATAAACATACACCGGGACTGGCCATTGTATACAGTCCTATGCATAAACATACACCGGGAATGGCCACTGTATACGGTCCTACACTAGGATTGGCCATTGTATACAGTCCTACACGTAAACATACACCAGGAGTGGTAATTGTATACAGTCCTAAACTGGGACTGGCGATTGTATACAGTCCTACATGTAAACATACACCGGGACTGGTAATTGTATACAGTCCTATTTATAATCATACACCAGGACTGGCCACTGTATACAGTCCTATGCAAAACATACACCGGGACTGGCCACTGTATACAGTCCTATGCATAAACATACACCGGGACTGGCCATTGTATACAGTCCTATGCATAAACATACACCGGGACTGGTAATTGTAAACATACGAGGGGGTGCTGATAAGTATTGAGCCTTACCCAGAAAAAATTGAGCTAGGAAGCTGTAACTGCCACACTATTCTACATATTCCCCCAGGAAGTCAATGCACTTGCAAAATCTGTCCTGCAGCTTCTTAAGTCCCTGCAAATAAAATTCTTCCGACTGCTGGTGTAACCACTCATTTGCAGCATTAGCATACCTGGGAACTCTCCGGTTTTGCCCCAGAGACTCTGGATTTCAAAGTGAATTACATGGTCTCTGGGGCAATGTGTGAATCACCGGGTGGGCAGAGTTTAAGTAGAAACTCTGCCCACTTGCGCTCCATCCCGCCCGGTTCCTCCCACTCCCCGCCCTCTTACATCCATTTTGCAGGGGGTTTTTATGTTTTTTTTTTGTCCTGCCCCCCGTGACTAAGCCCTGCCCCTTTTATGACACGATTTGTGTCATTTTCCTTCCCCTGGGCACTGACAGGGTTACCCTCCGGGTTGCCCTGTTTCAAAAGTTCCCAGGTATGAGCATTAGTTTTGAGATTGGGGAACAGATGATAGTCAGAAGGAGCCAGGTCGGGCGAATAGGGTGGATGGGGCATCATTTGAAAGCTTAAGGAGGTCAGTTTTGCCGTTGTCACCTGCAGTGTGTGATGAGGTGTTGTCATGCAACAGGATGACACCTTTGGAGAGCTTTCCTCTACATTTTTCCTCGATGTTTTGCCTCAACTTTGTCAATAAAGCACAGTAATATGTTGCATTGATGGCTGAACCCCTTTGGAGGTAGTCCACCGGCAGAACTCCCTTCTTATCCCAAAAAACTGTTGCCATTTGCTTCTGCACTGACCTTTGCACACGGAACTTCTTTGGCCTGGGGGAACCACTATGCCTCCATTCCTTAGATTGTTTCTTTGTCTCAGGATCATAACAGTAGATCCATGTCTCATCACCAGTTACCAGTTTCTCCAGGAAATCTGACTCATTTCTTGCAAAATGTTCCAAAACAGCCACTGATGTCTCCACACGTCTCCTCTTTTGTTCGGATGTCAAAAGTTTTGGGATCCACTTTACTGCACGCTTTCTCATTTCCAGGTTGTTGTGGATAATGGCACCAACTCTCTCATGTGATATTCCCAGATATGTAGTATATGTTTGGCTGATATTCGGCGGTCCTCCATGATCATGTCATGGATGGCTTTCACATTTGCAGGCACAGAGACAGAAACAGGCCTTCCACTGGGTTTCTCACTTTCAGCACAGAAATGGCCAGTTTTTAAATTGACAACCCAATGTTTAACTGTTGCATATCAAGGGCCATTGTCACCCAAAGTTTGTGACATTTCTTCATGGATCTGCTTCGCACCTTTCCCTTGGAGAAACAGGAACTTGATTTATGGTCCTATGCTCTTCCTCATTGAACTTTTCTGGAGGTGCTGCCATGTTCACTTTGGACCTTACAAATAAAGATAAGTTAAGATCATAGGTAGTTGATTTTTGCACCATTGAATATAGACAAATTGGCCAGTACACCTGGCAATTTACAGCTTCCTAGTTCAATTTTTTCTGGGTAAGGCTCAATACTTATCAGCACCCCCTCGTACACTGGGACTGGAAATTGTATACAGTCCTGTGCATAAACATACACCGGGACTGTCCACAGTACACAGTCCTGCACGTAAATGCACACCGTCACTGGCTGTTGTACAAAATCATGCATACACATACACCGGGACTGGCCATTGTGCACAGTCCTACACATAAATGCATACCGTGACTAGCCGTGTTACACAATCACGCATACACCGGGACTGGCCGTTGTACACAGTCCTGCGCGTAAACACAAAGGGTGTATGACACCATCCTACGCATTTATACACAATCCTACTGTATAGCAGGGGTGCAATTTTCAAATATCTTTCATTGAATATTCTATCAATCATTACTTAGATAGTTATAATAATTTTAAGAGAATAGCAAAACTGGCTGAGTGAGAATTAGAAAGTTTATGCTTGTGCATAACTGATCAATTTTATGTGCATAGCTTAATTATTTGCTTAACTGCATTATTATGTGACAGTGACAATTATTTGATAAAATATTTAGTTGATTTGTTATTCAAATCATTTAATTGTTGATAAACAGTGCACATTACTCATAATACAACTTCTAAACATATAATATCTGTTTCACCCATCCTCAGATACACAGGGTATATTAAACACTTTGATATGATGCATACACACACACACACACACATATCAAGTGTAACTATAGCACAAAATCATGCATACAGACTGAATGCTACACCAAACCTCTTGTGTATCACACACAATCGGGTTAATAAAACCTAAAAAAAAAAACCCAAATATTTTGAGAATATCTATTGCACGCAGTTGTACACTTAAACTAGTGATTCACAGCACTCTGCTCATGGCACTTAACAGGACAGGTCTTAAGGATATCCTTGCTTCAGGTCAGGTGAGTTAACTGACGGCTCTTCTGATTATCTCACCTTTTTTCAAGCAGGGAAATCCTAAAGACGTGGTCTGTTGGGCACCCCCCCCTCCCGAAGAGAGGGCTGGGAACCACTCTTTTAAGCACACAGTACAGAGGTTGCTTACACTTGGTGTATAGTGTGTTTCAGTAGACAAAATGGAGCACATAGTAGTTTCAGCATGTCTGATGACTTATTAAACATGAAAGTAAACCCAGTGTCCTGGCCTTAGATGGGATACTTTTATTAACCCTTTGAGTGCCAGAGGGGTACGCAAAGCATTGCTCTGAGATGCGTTTGTACCCCTCTTGTGCTCGAAGGGTTAAGAATATAACTATATTTGTCAGTTTATAATCAAGCATAGCATGATCTGGCCTCCTTTTTGATCATGAGGTCTGTCCTGTTCAATCTCTTGTGAGAAGATAAAGATGACTGTCACAGGTTTTTCCTGGTAAAGTAAGCCATGTCTTATTTGTTGGTGGGGTTTGTACTTCCTGTTACAACAACCATCTTTACTGAGACAAATTCACAGCAATTGCTATCGTCATTTGTTTATAAAGTGCCAATAGATTGCACAGTGTTGTGCAACAGTGTCTTACATACATATAAAATGCGTATGTAATGAAACTATTTTGGAGCAAACAAACTGCACTATAGGGGGCAAATAAAAAGTATAAGAATTCCAATTGATTTAAAATTCTTTGAGCCAGAAGGATGGCCATTGAAAGGGTTAAATGGGGGCTTTTAAACCTTTGAATGCTATAGCGATCTCCAAAGCATTGTCTTGCGCACTAGGGCGTAGGATATCTCTCTAATGTTCAAGGGTTTAGAAGCTCCGTGAATGAGAATTTCTTGTCTCTGTAATGCCCTCGAATTGCTCTAATTTGTGCATAATGTAGATACATTCGCCTGTGTAAAACACAAGGCTTTATTCACATTTCTTTCACAGATGTGCAAGTTTTTTTTCTGACACACATTTTGCTGATTATGAGGACATTACATTGTTGTTAAAGGAGCAGTAAACCTTAACCCTTTGAGTGTCTGAGTGGTAGCCAACACATTGCATTGAAATGTGTTGGATACCTCTTTGTCACAATGTTACAGGGGAACTATGTCATATGAATAAGTGGCTCTCAATTTGCTTATCTGGTGTCCTTCAAGGGATAGTAATGTTTTACAATAAATGCAGCTCAAGTTAATCTTCATAATATTTGGACAATGTAGAGTGTTTTTTCAATACTGTCTGAGTTGTAGTTCAAGGGTAATTGAATGATAAAATATCCCCCTCCAGACCCTTTTACTGATGTAACAGTAATCACCTCAGAGCAGCAAGACTGTCCGGATGGATCGCAGCGAGGGACAATCTTCATTGAGCATAAGGGAAAACCTGAAAAACCTGTCAAGGGGGGCAGGGATCTCCTTATGATCACAGTAAGAAGATTGTCCCTTGCTGTGGGCTGTTTGGTCTTAAGACCAGATTCCACATCTGAGGTGAGCAGTGTTACATTAGGTAAAAGGGGCGGGAGGGGGATACTTTATCATTCAATTACTCTTGAACTACAACTCTGACAGTATTAAAATAACACTCTCCATGGCCCAAAAACTATGAAGATTAATTGGAGATGCTGTTTTTGTGAAACCTTACTATCCCTTTAAAGAGGAGCTATGTCATCGGAGTAAGTGGCTCTTAATTTGTTTACCTGCTGTCCTTCATACAGCAGGCACAAGAAACAGTGTTCTTCAATAGACAGACATGAATTACTCATAAGGGACACGCATTGTCAGATTGTAAACCGAAACAATGAGCATTGTACTACATGAGAGATCAGAAACCACTAAAACAGTAGATAATTAGAATGACTGTTTGAAAAATGACTACCGGAGTGAGTAGTTCTCTTAAAAAGGGTATAGTTCTCCTTTAAATGTAGATCTTCTTTTGGCTCCTGCTTGATCCCTGACCAAAAAGAAAGTTTCTGGCTAGGGACAAGCTTCTTCCATGCTCAAACTCTGTATTACTACTGGATATATGCATTGGATAAATACAAAGTTGAGCATGCTTTGTAATAATACATGGTTTGTGCAAGGAAGGAAGTTTGTCCCTACTTTGACCCTGTGTTACTGGTCCTCATTTAAACAGGAAGAAGGGATCAAGCTTCCTGTACCCAGCTGGGGTTGCCTAGTGATTGGGTGAGCAACTTGTTGACTGAGTATATAGACATCAGGTCAAATGAAATAGTGCAGCACATACTTTAGGTTAATTAGTCTTACATTTAAGGTTTACTGCTTCTTTAAGACTCAGAATTTGGTACAAGTCTTATTATGTGCTATAGTAAATGTCAGTCTTACTGAGTGTGGACATAAGCTCACAATACAGGCTAAACCATGAAATGGTGGACAAAGAGGAGATCTATTCAGTCAGACATGTTACGGTCTGTGAGGAGCCTTTGGTCTGGATTCCTCCATCTGTCTGTATCTATGAAATCTAAATAGCTTCTTGTAAGGGGCCAGAGAATAATCATACAAAGTATGTTTATCAAAGGGTGGGGAACCTGCCCCTCTGGCATTCAAAGGGGTTAAACAAATACTTTCAGTTTCATACCGTGACACAGGTTTATTATACCCTACTATTCAAGGGATAGGCAACCTCTGGCTCTCCAGCTTTTGGGGGATTATCTTTCTGCAGTCTGGTGATAGTGGGGACTGCAGACATCAGCAGCTGGAGAACCAAAGGTTGCCTGTCCCCATCTTATACAAACCCTCATAGCTAACTGATTGGATGAAGAGCTTTCATACCTAGGCTGATGGGCTAAGGAAAATGGAGGAACCGGGGTGTGAGCCCAGTGCTTCACAGTCTATAAATAAACATTTACATTGACTTCTTAATATGGGGATTTTTAACCCCTTGAATGTTAGAGATCTTAAGTACGTTGTTTAGCAGTGGGTTGGGCGACCTCGCTCACGTTAAAGGGGGGGGGGGTCAATAGACCCAAGTTAATAAATAATTTGGTGAACTAACCCTGTGAATGCCAGAGGGGTGACCATTGCATTGCTATGCAATTTGTTGGGCACCCCTTTGGCACTCAAAGGGTTAATGTGTTCCCTATGGTGTACCTGGCCTGCGCCCTAATTCCTCCAGTTTTCCTACTACATCAGCCACCGTGACACAGACTGTGCATGTTCAGTAACGGACAATGTACACGGACAGACACCATCACGGATTCATGGCGCTACAATGATATATGATCACACAAAACTGTGCTTATCCTATATAATAATTCACTAAAGTTTGTCAGAAGCCGTCATGCGCAGAACAGTTGGCTGTGAGCGCTGCAGTCATGCGCAGTAGAGACTGCCCGTGGCACGGCTGATAACGGTGCGGCCCGCTCTGTTATCAGCTGCACCGCGGGCAGTCTCTACTGTGCATGACTGCACCGCGGCCGTTGCTGGATGGCACTGTGGCCTGTGTACACGGGCTCCTCAACTAGTAATTAATAAACTGGCATACGTACAAAGCCTGCCGTGTGTCATGCACACTGCTGATGTTGGAGACCATTCGGTTTTATGGCTGCTTGCGATTTTTAGTCTGACGTTTGACCAGGTCTCTCTTAACCGTTTGAGTGCCAGAGGGGCAACCCTCCATATTCTGAGTTAAAGGTTCCGTATCACCCTAAGAGAATCCCAAAAACTTGTGTCGTTTTTAGCCATTTGGTATATAGATAAAATTTTTAACCCTTTGAGTGCCAGTGGAGTACACAATGCATCGTGATGGAATACGTTGCGTACGCCTCTGGAACTTGCAGGGTTTACTTATTTATAATGTTGTGCTGTTCTTTAAGGCACGTGGTGCAGACACTTCCTGTTGTGGCCCTATGTTACCTCCACCACCTAGTGACCACCATTTCAGTGGTAGGCAATGCATTGCTGAGTATTGTCAGTGGGAAGGGGATTTCTGTACATTACATTTCTAAGCCTTTGAGTGCCAGAGAGGTGTGCAACGCCTTGCGGATCAAGGCGCTGCACACCACTCTGGTACTCAAAGGGTTAAGGACCAGAGTGGTAGGCAACACGTTGAGAACCTTATGGTAAAATACAATGTGTCTTTTTATATAAGAGCAATTTGTAACATCCATTGATCTGTAAGGAATATACTATTGAATTAGACATGCTGGTGTTTTCAGTAGGCTAGGGGAATCCATTTTCCTCTTGTGCTCTACACTTCCTGGTTAAGAGCTTGTGGCAGGACATTTTATTTGGCTCCCCTGCAAGGAAATGGCTGGGGCTGCATGGACCCTACCACATTATTGTTTCAATGTGTGTGTCTGTCCAGTTTTTGTTTCACTGGAGTTAAAGGGATAGTAATACTTTAATATTACTATTCCCCATATGGCAGTTATTTCAAAAAAATAATTGAATTGGTTAATGGGAGACCAGGCAGGTAGGAGGGCACTAGAGTGTGTTGTGTTTGGTCTTGTCAGGCTTCTGAAAGATCTCATGGTGGCCGTAGCCTTCGGATATACTCCAACACCCTATGAAGCATTGATGAATAAAGTGTTTGTGATTTCAGTCAAGCACAAAGCTAACATCTCAGGAGCCTATGCAAAGACAGGGATTATTTTACAGTAAGGACTTGGAATTCTTTGCCTTGAGAGGCTGTGTTGACAGACACTGGATAGACTGTAAGACGTATTGGATACCTTTTTTTAGGCAAGAACAATGTTGGTTGGATTCACTGTGGGTAATGTTGATGAAGGCAATAATCTAACTGCCTTTTGGAGTCTGGAAGGTTGTGTTTTATTTATTTATGTATTTATTTTTTAGTCGTTGGGGCAAAATTGGATTTCCACCAGATCTGACAAAGGCTGTAGGTGATGGACACATGTCTTTTTCTCAATCTTGTCAACTGTATTGCTGTGGAAGACAGTTTAACCCTTTGAGTGCCAGAGGGGTATGCAACACATTGCATACCCCTCTGGCACTCAGTGGGTTAAAGGGATAGTAATGTTTCAAAATAAATGCAGCTCCAGTTATTCTTTATAGTTTTTGGGCCACTTAGCATAGCATTATCATTCTGTACGATGTGTAGTTCAATAGTAATTGAATGATAAAGTATCCCCCTCCCGCCCCTTTTACCTAGTGTAAGCCGCCTTCCCTCAGATGTGGAATCTGGTCCCTTGACCGGACAGCTCCCAGTGAGGGACAATCTTCTGGCTGTGAGCATAAGGAAAATCCTGTGTTCCTTGAAAGAGGAGGGCAGGTTTTTCCTTATGCTAACAGAAGATTGTCCTTTGCTGTGATCCATCCGGACGGTCTTACTGTGCAGCTTTATATAGGTAAAAGAGGCGAGAGAGGGATACTTTATAATTCTAGTAGTTTTAAAGCCCGTGTACACGGCCCAACGCTGGCGGTGCTGCACTCATTCGCAGTACTGACTGCCTGAACCGCCGCGGCTGATATGGAGCGGGGAACTCCGAATTCAGTTCGTGGTCCTCTTTGCGCACCTTCCTGGGACCAAGCAGTCCCAGGAAGGTGCGCAGAGAGGGCTCTGGTGTGAATTCGGAGAGCCCCGCTCCATATCGGCCTCGGCGTGGGCAGTCTCTACTGCACATGAGTGCAGCGTGCACCCCCATCCGTACTGCGCATGATGGCTTCTGACAAACATCCTAGCGAATTACAGTATAGGATTACTCTCGAACTACACATCACAGAGAATGATAACGCTCTACATGGCCCCAAAACTATAAAGGATAATCGGAACTGCATTTATTTTTAAACATTGCTATCCCTTTAACCCCTTAAGGACAACTGATGTGGCAGGACCGTCACGCTGGTCCGGCATTTAAGGACCAGTGACGGTCCTGGCATGTCATGTACTTTTACTCACCGCGCTCCTGTAGGAACGCGGTGAGTAATACCGGGCACTGAAGTTGATCGCTCCAAGACCGGAGCAATCTCTTCCAGTGCTCCGTTTGACGTGCCGCCCCACATGATCAGTCACGTGGGAAGGCACGTCAAAGATTCCTATGTGGTCCTTAAGGGACGGCACGCCCCGGGACCGCTGGTCCTTAAGGGGTTAAAGTGCAGAGGAAAATGTATCCCCCTGCTGAAAAAAGCACATCCATATCTGTTATTTATGATTTGTAATTGTATGGAAATTGTTATTTATCTCAAATGTTTACAACGTATCCTCTCATAAAATAGCACGTTTTTACTGTTGCATGTCAGAGGATCTGAAGGCCTCTGGAGCTCCAAGGGTGACATGTGTTTGGCCTGTCTGTTGTGACCCTTCCCCAAGATCCTATAGAGGAGGACATGGGGGGAGGGGGCGGTATGATTCCCACGTGTCTATTTATAAACATGGTAATTGTATCTTCCATGTACGCTTGCGGCATGCCCTTAGCCCAGAATATATCCATGCCTCCTGCTAGGGGAAGGAGGTGGAATGGTGGCTACATTTAATAGAAACAAGGGTGCAGGTTGTGAAAATGATTACCCTTGTCTGCGGCTATTTTCTTTACTGCCCTGGATGCAAAGGAGCAAGCATCTAAGGGGTTAATGGTCTGATGTAAGAACAAGGGAATTGTACGTTGGTGTGTTTAATATATATATTCCCCTGCGTATTTTACTTTATCATTCATGTTTAAAAACCTTAAATATTACATAGTCCTGTACAGTGAGGCACATGCAAATTTGTGACTGATGGACACGGTTAACCCTTTGTGCATCAGAGAGGTGTGTGTTGCTTCACAATGCGGGTTTTGCTTCTGGTATGCAGTGGGTCAAACAAAAGATGATCGGGACCTAGGCAACAGGCAGATACAGTTGTTGATGGACTTGTGTACATTAAGGGCCAAATTCCTAAAGGGAAGGAGGAATAATTCTGCAGCAAACCAACTGCACCATAGGGCCGCGATAAACATTCAAATTCCTGGGGATTTAATTGGGGGTTTTAACCTTTTCAAAGCTAGAGGTCTTCAACTCATTGCAAGCAATGCATTTGAGACATCTCTAGCATTCAGTGGGTTAAAAGCCCTTATTTAAATCGTCTGGATGATTTTGTGCTTCAAAATTGCACGCCCGGTCTATTAAATACCACCCTTAACCTACTGAGTGCCAGAGGGGTGCGCGATGCATTGCTTTGTATTGAATTTCACACACCCCTGGCTGTCAAAGGGTTAAACTGCTATTCTGGAGCAAATGTTTTAAAAAGGAGCATTTAACCTTTTGAGTCTTAACCTTTGCAATGCGTTGCATAACCCGCTGGCACTCAGGGTTAAGCCCTTGAATGCTAGACTTCTGTAGCATTTGAAGGGTTAAAGCTCTATTAAATCAGTGGTAATTTCCATGTCCTCTGATAAAATACTAGAGCTAACCAACCGTAACGTCAGCTCTTCGTACAAAACGGCGTCTATTCTGGGAATTGTGCATGGGATTATACAGTCCTAGTACAGAGAGAGAGTAGCAGAGGCATGCGCCTGTGTATTGTATCTAGATCACAGGCTGATTAACTCCTTGGATGCTACAGAGATGTCTCCAGGGCGATGCTTCATATTATGTTTGAGATATCTAGTATCCAAGGGGTTGAGCATGTTATCTAAAATTGATGTTTTCGTGGCACGTGATCTATATATATATATTTTTTTTTCTCTTTTTCTGCTGCAGTGTGTTTGTCAGGCATTAAATGGGTTAACACCAGACACCACCCCACACACACACACACACGCACATCACCCTATTGTTATTGTTGACACTTGAAGCCCCGCCTTGTTCTGCAGCAAATACAAACACACACACATTGCACAACGCCTGCCCACCGCTCCTCTTACTGCCGCTGGCATATCAGGGCTTCTTTGTGTGTGTTATGGGGATCTGTGACAGAGGAAAGCAGTCCCTCCCAAGCACAACAGCCTTTGTTTACCGTGTGATAAGGAAGGTGTGGGCTGGGGGGGTTGGTCTCCCTGTCTGCAGCTTAGAAATCCTTGTTTTGTATGTGTGTGTACAAAATGACATGCATGTATTGATTGCCAAAGCTGTATCTGACACATTTCAACACAATGATTTGGATACCTCTTTGATACATGAAGGGTTAAGCCCTTGAGTGCCAGAGGGGTATGCAACGCATTGTGTTGCGTACCCCTCTGGCACTTAAAGGGTTAAACATGCACCACGGTGATGGTGTACAGTTGTGTGCAACTGTGAGTGCTTTTGTGCCTGTTGATGTGCGTGTTTGTATTGCTTTCCTGTGGAGGAGTGTGCCTGTAGCTTCTGTGTTTGTGCTGTCTGCGTTGTGTGTAAACTATTCTCTATCCTGTGTGTGCGTGCATACAAGCAAGGCATTCATTGTGCATGCATCTCTGCCATGTTTATTATGTGGATCGCTTTCATGGAAGTGTATGTCTTGTTATGTGTGTATATACAAAAAGCAGTTTTAAAGTTGTGACACAATACAATCTGTGTTGTTGATAAAACTGTCCTTGTATGTATATACAACTTGCTTCACACAAAACATGAGGCATTGTTGCATGACACCTTCCTTTTTAAAGGGCCCTGGTATGCAGTTTATTTATTAAACAGTATTGTCTGCACAACATTTAACTCATTTCCTGTGTCGTTTATACAACAGTACTGTGTTTTCAATTATATCTACACTTTCCTATAAATATTAATCTTTTGATTTTAAAGTCTTGATCTAGATAGCACTTTCTCACATCAAACAATGGACTTGAGTTGACCTGAATACCACCTAAGGTCACGAGTCTTTATCAGATTGTAAACTGAATTAACTAGCAGTGGTCTAAAACAGGGATCAAATGCAACTAAATACATCTTAAAGGGATAGCAATACTTTGTTTTATCTTTATTTTATTTTGTAGGCATTAAAAAACATGAACGATATAAGTCTTATCTCCCAAACCTTCATGTAGTTCAAGAGTAATTGAATGATAAAGTATCCCCTCCTGCCCCTTTTACTGATGTAACACTGCTCAGACAGAGCAGAAAGGAGGTGCCCAGGTAGACTGCAGAGAGGGACAATGTTCAATTAAGATAAGGGAAAAACCTGAAAAACTTGTCAAGGGGGGCAGGGATTTCATTGTTCTCATAGGAAGAAGATTGTCCCCTGCTGTTATCTGTCTGGTCTATGGACTGCATTCCACATCTGAGAAAAGATGCCTTACACTAGGTAAAAGGGGCGGGAGGGGAAACTTTGCTTGTGAATATCTCTCAAACCATAAAGGTTTGAGAGATAAGACTTAAATCGTTCTTCATGTTTTTTTAATGCCTACAAAATAAACTAAAATTAAGTATTACTATCCCTTTAAAGGGATTGTAATGTCTAAGATATATAAAAAGTAATGCTGTAGAGAATTTAAAAAGAAATCCATCGATGCCATTCCTATCTCTCAGACCTTTATGGTTTGAGAGAACATTTTAAAGTGTCTCCCTCCCCCCTCCCCTTTTCCTGATGTCCGCTGTAAGCTGACAGGAGATCCTGGACCGGAGACAGACGGGCGGCTGTGCAGCAGAGCCACAATTAGCGATCTTTAAAAAAAAAAAATAATAAAAAAAAAAAAATACTTCACTGGACCGGTGTGTCTGGTTTGCAAGCAGACTTTGTAGACTGTTGCAATGAAGTATTTGTTTTTAAATATCACTTTTTCGGCTCTGCTGCAGAGCCTTCTCTGGTCGGCCAACACGGATCTCCTTCTGTCAGTTTTACAGGGAAATGGGGGGAGGGGGACTTTAAAACGTTCTGTTTCTCAAACCAAAAAGGTATGAAAGATGGGAATGGCATCGATGGATTTATTTTATTCTCTGCAATATTACTTTTTTCATATCTTAGACATTACAATCCCTTTAACCCCTTAAGGACCGGCACTCGCGGCCGGCACTTGAGGACCACGTTTTTTTTTTTTTTTGTTTTGTTTTGTTTTGTTTTTTTGTTTGTTTGTTTTATTCCAGTTCAGGGCTTCCTGAGAGGAGTGCAGCCGCGCCGGGAGCCCTGCAGTCCATGCCGTGCCAGGACTTTATGTGCCGGACCATCTTGACGGTCCTGGCACATCAATGGTCCTTAACCTCTTAGTGACAGCCGCGTTCGTACGCGGCTGTCACCTTAACGCCCGAGGAACTTTTTTTTTTTTTTTTTTTCAAACAAGTCCGGAGTCTCAGACCGGAGACCCAGACTTCTGTGACTTACCAGGTACGTCCTCTGTCAATAAGTGACAGTTTCTGCGGGACGTACCTGGTAAGTCATCTGTCGTTAAGGGGTTAAAGTGGAACTACCATCGCCACTAAAGTCTCTCTGCAATACTTAGGCAGGTGGCGACTAGCGTAATAATCATTATTTTACCTTTAAAAAGTGCCCACGAATAAAGTTATCCTTAAGCTTCTGTGACTGGAAGCCAGGCATCACCGCGGAGAACTTGAATGCGCGCCTGCGCTGTCAGTCCTCTTCACCCTTCACAGGCATTGCACTGGCCCGAACGACTCCAGAAGAGACTGACAGCGCAGGCGCACAGGCTGCAGTAACCTGGCCGTCAGTCTGGGAAACTTCAAGGGATAGTAATACTTAAAATGTAAAAAAAAAAAAAATGTTGTAGGGTTTATCCCCCTGAGTAAAACAAGAGTACTCCCACTGCTGAGAGATATTTTGTTAAAAAAATTATAACAGCCCAAACTTTAATTTGTTAGGTGTAATATCACAGTCACCTGAAAATTTACAGTGGCGCTGTTGCTACACCATCCTATGGACTGCTCTGGTCTGTAGACCATAAATCTCCATAGGATGGTGTAGCAACAGCGCCACTGTAAATTTTCAGGCCACTGTGTTATTGCACCAAAAAAATTCAAGTTTGAGCTGTTATAATTTTTGAATAAAATATCTCTCAGGAGTAGGAGCACCCTTGTTTTACTCAGGGGGATAAACCATACAACACATATATATATATAATTTTATTTATTTTTTACATCTTAAGTATTACTATCCCTTTAAGCATAACTTTATTTGTGGGCACTTTATAAAGGTAAAATAATGATTAGTAAGCTAGTCGCCACCTGCGTAAGTATTGCAGAGAGACTTTAGTGGAGGTGGTAGTTCCACTTTAAATCATAGGCTTTTGTGTACATTGGCTGTGTCTCAGAGTAACATGGGGATCAGTCACTTTTTACATTGCCTGTTATGAGACTATCTCACTGTGCTAATAGACCATGTTTATTTATTATTTTATTGACAAAATATACACTAGGGAATCCTGTAAACCTTCCCCCTCCTTGTTTTGTAGTTATTTTTGTTATATTTTCTTCCTGCACCTTTTGGGGGTTGTGGGTGGGCAGAGAATGAAATGGTTTAGTGCTTATGAACTTACACCCACCTGTTCCTTTTCTTCATGCACAGACGGCCCTCAGCACCTTCTTCCAGGAGTCAAACATCCCAAGCGCCCAGCATCACACGCACATGGTGAGTACTCAGGATTAAGTGGGGAAGGTGTTAATCTGTGTAACGTGTCTCTAAGGGGTTAATAGCAGTTGTCCATTTTTGTTTGTGTTTGGCTGACTGTCCCTGCTGGCAGGAATGTGTAAAACAGATCACTTGAGCCTGTGACACTGCAGGGCCAGGCGGCTCTTGTAAACACAGCAGGGGCTCAGTGTCGAGCCACCTCAGTAAAATGGCTTCCAGGAAACAGGAGGGGAGGGGGTCTGAAAGGTGGGAGGCAGGAATAGGTTGTGTGGGGAACTTTTCTGTATACATAAATATACACGTTCATTTGTACAGTATATATGCACTTGGTATGTGCTTCTTTATTGGTGGTTAACCTGTGGCCATTCAGCTGTTAGACTACATCTGCTGTTGTTGGACTACATCTTTTATCAATCACTACCAACTGCGGATGATGGGAGTTGCAGTCCAACAGCTTGTGAACCACAGGTTGCCGCATTCTGCTCTTCGTATTCTTCCTAATATAAGGTCTGTGCTTATGTATTTTTGTATGTGATTAATTTGTGTTTGTCTCCTTATTAAATGGGAACTATGCTCTTGGAATAAGTGGCCCTGAATTTCTTAAGCAGACAAACTTACCTACAACCTGTCCTACAACAGCAGTGCATTAGATCTAAATACACGTATATTGCTCATAGTTTCAATTTACAATCTGCTAGACTAGTGACCTTTACAAGTCATTCGGGTCTTTAAAAGCCTATTGTTTGGTATAATGAGGTATGATCTAAGATAGACTTTAATAGAGAGCACTGTACTGTATACAGGAAACTGCAGATAGAATACAATAATATTTAGATTATGGGACTGCTGCAGGAAGGACACCAACCTAGAACCACATATGCCAGTGATATAATTCACCATTAAATATAGCAATTGGGTATTTTTGTGTGTCCATTCCTATTCATAGACTTGTGTATATATTATGGACTACATAAAGTAGTTGGACTGTCATGGTAAGTTTATGGCACAGTTTCCCTGTGGTACGTATACTGTGTCCATGCCTACCAAGTGTCTCTCTTTTGGATATATTAGGGATACACACCTGCTAAGTGTCCCTTTTTAGGAGATGTTAGGGATGCACACCTGCCAAGCGTCCCTCTTTAGGTGATGTTAGGGGTCCACACCTGCCAAGTGTTCCCTCTTTAGGAGGGACAGTCCCTCTTTGAGTTTCAAATCTCTCTCACTCTTTCACACCCTGGTGTCCCTGTGTTTATTTAAACATCAGTATATGTGTCTATATATTAGTCTGTGTAAATAAATTACTTTAATCTTGCTCTAAATCATTCAGTTACACAAAGAGCTAGCTGTCAATAGGTCCCTACACTCACTCCCCCTGCAACACCATCTAAAACACAAGTGTATCTCTTTGGCCATTTGAAATGTTGGCAGACGTGCATCAAACTTTGTTGAGGCCAGACTCTGCACCAAGGGTAATATAAAGTAATGTTTATAGTATTCTGAGACAGGTCACAGGTCGTACATAAGCTGCTGGATGCACAGTCCCGATTTAAAGTGACAATTATGTTTAGCTAAGTTGGCATCTATGGGTGCAGACTTGTTAAAACGACTGGGGCTCCACTATGAAGCTCCTAAATGGTTCTGTGTCAGGAATACAGGAGACCGGATCACAATGGTGGGACAGAGGGTTGATGAGAAGTCTAAGGCTCGTGCTGTAGGCAGGTGATGCTAGTGAGAAAAGGTTGAGTGAGAGGCTATGGAGCGGAGGCAAAACCAGTGTACCCTTTTTTGCAATTGAAATCATATTAAGCATGCTGGCTGTGAAGCCAGATATCCCCCCCCCCCCAGTTGAGCCAGGAGCCAGACTAGGATAGGTACACTTTTAGCCCGGGAAAGCAGAGATACTGGAATGGGAGACTGAGGAGGAGTAGAGGCAGATGGAGGTCTAGTGAAGTCAAGGTATGTTCTGACCTTGAGGCAGTTGGAAGTCAAGCAAAGTCAAGATACAAGCTGAGGTCAACCAGAGAATCAAATACAGGAAACTGGAGTCTACACCACTGTGGCTACCGGCTGAACACTGTGAGCTTAGGCAAGCTAAATAGTCTCAAAACGAGGTACAGCTGGAAGCCATTAACCGATAAGTGCTATTATGAGTAAAAGGACAATACTGCTACAGAACAGCCTTCAGATGAAAGGTCCTCTGATGGCAGCAATGACAGTTACAGGACCCAAAACCTGAAGTTGACTGGCACTTCCAGTGGTCCGACCATGACACTGATGTTTGGAATTGGAGAGAATTCAGAAAACTGACCTTTTGAGCTGGCAGTGGGCCTGTATTGGACATTTGTGGCAGTTTACGTTTGCAGCCTCTGTTGACACTTAATCTGTGGTCACCCAAGAGACAAGGCTGTAGTCCATTGTAGCTCAGGCCAAGTCTCTCTGCCAACTAACCTCTTATGTCCTGCATTCCTCCTGGGATTCACTTGCGTGGTGGGTGTGGAGGAGGTGTCACAAGGCCAGGCATACTCTATGTGGTATTGTCCGTTGCCCACATGGGTCATCTAGTTGCTAGAGGACACAAATGGCATCGCATCCTGCATAATCACCTGTGCGCTGTTACCCTTATACCGTCATGCAGATTAGCATGCTGTAACCTGGGCATGCACATCCCATGAGCACATCCAGCTTGGAGCACGCCGAGTTCTGGTCAGTTCTGCATAGCAGAACTCATCCATGTGAACAGCACCATTGGGGACAAGCGGTTTTACGTGGGTTAATTTCAGCTCTGAGTTGGCATCTATAATCTAACTAAAGTGGGGCAGTTCTGGAGCAAACCCAACTGCAATATGGGCGAAAAAAAATCACATTTATTTTAAATTCCCTTTGAATGGTAAGGCCGTGCTGCATTTGAGACCTCTTTGCAGTCTGATGCTTAAAAAGTCACATTTAAAACAGAACTTTCACTACAGTAACATAGATCTTCAAATGATTATTACATTAGAGATATGCAACACATTTATTTATTTTCAAGTGTAATCGCTCCATTAAAGGGATAGTAATACTTAAATTTTACTATCCCCCTTCTTGTAGCCCTTAAACTGAATTAAATGAGCCCAGGGGCATCTCTCAAACCAAAATACACAGAAGACCGTTGCAGTGAAGGATTTCTTCTTCCATAACACGATCTCGGCTCTGCTGAAGAGCCTCCGCTTGCTTAGGGATCGGATTCCCCTGCTGTCAGCTAAAGCGCCAACGTCAGGGGACAGGGGGAAAAAAACAAAACTTTGAAAGCGGGTATCTATCAAACCACAAAGGTTTGAGAGATGCCGCTGGGCTCATTTAATTCAGTTTTTGAGGGCTACATGATGAGGGATGGTAAAATTTAAGTATTGCTATCCCTTTAACAAAAAATATAACCTTCCATGCAGGCAGACATCTTGCAGAGCCAGCATCTGTGTCTGTGTTGTCCGTCCTCTTCACCTCCACGATTGGTGAGTTGTAAGCCTTTGTGCTGAAAGGCACCAGAAGGGACTGACAGTGCATATGCAGAGAGAGCCTATTGCAAGATCCCAGCCAGTGCCTGACTCCATAGGTTATATTTTATGTTAAAGGGATAGTAATACTTCATTTTATCTTTATTTTATTTTGTAGCCATTAAAAAAAACATGAACGATATGTCTTATCTCTCAAAACTTTATGGTTTGAGAGAGATTCACAAGCAAAGTTCCCCACCCTGACCAAAACAATAAAGTCTGCCATCTAGATGTCAGATTTGGAATCCGGACCACGGACTGGCCGTGGCTCTACAGCAGAGCCGAGATCGTGAGATATGAGTACTACTTCATTCGAATAGTCTACAAAGTGTGCCTGGTTTGCAGACACACTTTTTAGACCCTTCCAATGAAATAGTTATTTTCATATCTTGCGATCTTTGCTCTGCTGAAGAGCCACCGGTTGATCTGTGGACCAGATTCCAAATCTGACAGCTAGATGGCAGACTTGACCGTTTTGATCAGTGAGGGGAACTTTGCTTGTGAATATCTCTCAAAGCAAAAAGGTTTGAGAGAAAAGATTTATATCGTTCATGTTTTTTTAATGCCTACAAAATAAAATAAAGATAACACGAAGTATTACTATCCCTTTAAAGGAGTAATTATACTTGAAGATAAACATAAGTGTGTTGCATATCGCTAATGTAATAATCATTTGAAGCGCTATGTTGTTGTAGTGAAAGTTCTGCTTTAAATTTATAGAAACATGTGGAATTTACATTTCAACCCAAAGCTGCAGTTGATTTGGCCCAGAACTGCATCTTTCTGACTCGATGAATTTGTTTTTTGCTGTGTGGGCTGGGAGCCCTTAGTTAAGATCTATGGGGACTGCGCTCACAGCCCAACGAGACTGAAAAGTGACACTTCAAGTCTCTCAGTTCAGTATATATTTTGGGCCTTAAAGGGATAGTAATGTTTCATAATAAAAGCAGCTCTAATTAATCATCATAATATTTGGACTTTGGAGAGTGTTATTTCAATTCTGTCAGAGTTGTAGTTCCAGAGTAATTCAATGACAAAGTATCCCCCTCCCGGTCCTTTTACTGATGTAACACTGTTCAGCCAGATCAGAAGAGAGGTGCCCAGGTAGACTGCAGAGAGGGACAATCTTCAATTAAGGTAAGGGAAAAACCTGAAAAACTTGTCAAGGGGGGCAGGGCTTTCATTGTTCTCATAGGAAGAAGATTGTCCCCTTAGTTATCTGTCTGGTCTATGGACTGCATTCCACATCTGAGAAGAGGTGGCTTACACTAGGTAAAAGGGGCGGGAGGGGAAACTTTGCTTGTGAATATCTCTCAAACCATAAAGGTTTGAGAGATGAGACTTGTATCATTCTTCATGTTTTTTTAATGCCTACAAAATAAAATAAAGATAAAACGAAGTATTACTATCCCTTTAAAGGGATTGTAATGTCTAAGATATATAAAAAGTAATACTGTAGAGAATTTAAAAAGAAATCCATCGATGCCATTCCTATCTCTCAGACCTTTATGGTTTGAGAGAACATTTTAAAGTGTCCTAGGGACACTAGGCGTTTCAAGATCACAAATCCCTTGCTGGACTTCGAGGCTCACAAAGCAGCTGTGGCTTCAAGCAGAACTACCACTCTATATAAAGTTGCCACCCAATAATGAGGCATATGGCGACTAGCTTATTAATTCTGCTATTATCTGTGACAAGCACCAGGTTTTGAAGTAATCCCCTTTTTTTTTTTTTTTTTTTTTTTTTTTTTTTTTTTTTTTTTTCCTGAGACTGGCAACCAGGCTTAGACGCGGGCATCTTGCTCAGAGATGCCTGCGCTGTCCATCCCGGTCTCCTCTAGGAGGCATTGCACAGAGCCAAAAGGCACTGGAAGGGACTGATGGCGCAGGTGGCTCTACAGCAAGAAGCCTGGCCGTTTTTCTCTGATGAAACCGGATTACTTCAAAATGCGATAGCAACTATATATTGGGTGGTAGTTCCGCTTTCGCGGGCAGGTCTGCTACCAGGAGATCAGATCTGCAGATAGTTCACGTGACCGTTGCACTTCAACCTTTTGAGTGGCGGAAAGTTTGTTGGCTACCCCTTGGCACTCAAAGGGTTAACCAATAGTATATTGCACGTGCTACTTTTTAGCAATAAGCTCCTTCCTAGTAAAGAGGATGTTGCTGTACTGTGTACTACACAGCAGGAAGTGAAGGTTGAAGTGAGGAATGGCTTCCTCCGGCCTGCTGTATAACACGTGCAATTTTCTAGATCTTTTATCAAGATATGAAAACTTTCACCTATATTTATCAATGCAGCATGTTCTTACATGCAAGAGCAATGTGTATTTTAAGCTCTGTGTCTCTTTAACATAACCACGCCAAACAATTTCAAGCTAGGTTTTATCTGTTTCACAACTGTCTGTTTGCATAACATTCTGTGTTTTGACTGCAATTACCTGAAATACTTTGCTCTTGTTTTCTAGTCGTGTTCTTAATTCTGAAACGTAAAGGCTTTAAAGGGATATTAACACTTCAGTATTACAAATCCCTTTATTAAAGCCCTAGTAAAAAAAAAAAAAAACTTATTTACCCCAGTGTCATCTCTCAGACCTTTATGGTTTGAGAGATGAACGCTTCTAAAGTTGCCCTCTCCCTCCCCCTTCTCCGTAGTCGGCATTGTGGCTGACTCAGGGAAATCCGGTCAGAGATCATCGGGTGGTTCTGCAGCAGAGCCGCGATCGTGTTAACTAAAAAAAAAACTTTCACTAAAACGGTCTTCTATGTGTTCTTGCAAACCAAGCACACGTAGAAGACCATTTCAGTGAAATTTTTTCTATTTAGTTAACGGGCACAGGCTGTGCTGGAGAGCCGCCTGAAAGTTATACGGCTCTGTTCCCTGCAGTCAGCTAGAATGCTGACTACGAAGAAGGGGGAGGGAGAGGGCAACTTTAGACGCGTTCATCTCTCAAACCATAAAGGTCTGAGAGATGACACTGGGGCAATACGTTTTTTTTTTTTTGTTTTTTTTTTTGTTTTTTTTTTACTAGGGCTTTAATATAGGGATTTGTAATACTTAAGCATTGCTATCCCTTTAAAGGGACGGGTACCCCCCCCACGCTACATTGGATAGTATTAACCCTTTGAGTGGCATGGGTTATGCAAGGCATGGCTTTGCATTGTGCTATTTCTTTGACGTAGTGAAGCTTGATTCCCCCCCCCACACCACCACCACCACCACCTCTGTGTTGGACTTACATTGGTGACAATACTGTCCCTGTGCTTCACCTATGTCTCTTCTGATGGAGGCCCTGCTCCCAGATGCTCTTCTACTGATTAACGGTGCAGAAGAAATCAGACTTTCTAATGTAGCATGACAACAAGATGCCTCAGCCTCGCAGTACTTCCGAAAGATGTTTAGACAAAAAAAAAAAATCTGACTTAATCTGCACACTACTTTTGGTATGAATGAGGTGCATGATCTCATCAGGGAGGTGGGGTGAGAAAATGAGCTCCCTGGTGGTGACATTGGCCTACCTCCCACGCTCTTCCACAGTGCAGCATGCTCCCACTAACTACAAAAACAGTGTGTGATGAACACACACTGAGAGAGCAAAAAATTAAAGGAGCAGTAAGCTTTTTCCTTTTTTTTTTTTTTTTTTTTTTTTATTAAATAAATGAAAACGTATGTTAGTTTATCCTGCTGAGTAAGACAAGGGTATCCCCACTGCTGTCAGTTGTTTCATCCAAATGATGCAGCAGTTCAAATCACTGGGAAGTGAATTTACCTCCTGTGCATTTATCTCCTGATCGTTCTGACAGGAAGTGACTCAGCAGTTTCTATCCTGTTCTGTGGAGAACTGTAAGTCACTGACTTTCCTCTCTATTAGAATGCAACAGAATACTAATTGGAATTTGACCTGTAGAGGGCACTGCTAATGTAAAAACACAGAATTAAAGAGTAATAACTCTGAAAATATGCGTGTCTCAGCAGGGGAGTACCCTTATTTTACTCGGCAGGAAACACACTAAAATATTAAAATATATATAAATATCTACATTTTTTTTTTTTTTTAATGAAAAAAGAAAATTACGGCTCCTTTAAGCTTTTGAGGCAAGGTAGCCTCTTAGATGCTGCTCAAGTCATGTTTTTTCACTCCCACGTGCCATTGCGGAGGGGGTGTTTTCATGTAGTATGAAGACCAAAAATGGGTTGGGGTCAAAGCAGATATCAATATATTTGTATGAATCACCTGGGGCCAAGTTACGATTGGGCTTTGTTAAAATGGGTAAGTGGGTATTGCTGAGTTTAAGTAGTTTGCGCTTTGTACCACATGCCATTGTGACCATCTTGTCCGTGTTTAAGAACAGTTAAGTTTTAGCCATCTGTGATCCTAATAGCGTTCAGTGGGTTAAAAACCTATTTAAGCAGGATGTATCACCCCTATTCATGCTTGTCTAAATAGTTAGTTTATATAGCGATTTAAACTTTTTTTTCTTTAAATAATCGTTATTTTGCCCGAAGTAAACGTGTAAAGATTACCCTGCGGCTTCCTTCCGGACAGACTAGTTGGTCAGAGAGTGCTCCAGCTTACATGCAGAAATCCTCCGTCATTGGAGGAGGCTGGATAGAGAGGAGTAAAGGAACAGTGACAGACTGCGGTACAGAGCTGGTAACCGCAGTGTGTCTGGAAGGCAGGCGCAGGATCGCCTTTAGATGTTTAATTTTGTCCAAATAACTATTTTTTTAAAAATATGAAAACAGTATTCCAGCTAGTCGCTATATACACTAACTTTTTAGACAAGCTTGTATATTGGTGGTAGATTCCAACCCCCACCCCCAGCTGCTTTTCGTGTGCAACAGAAATGCTCTTCTTTCGTGCATTCAGTTTTTTTTTATATTTTACAGCACTTGATTAATCGGTGACGCAGTACATTTCCTTATGTGATAAGGGAGCTGTTTCCTGATTCAGTTAATATACAATCTGCCGGATCTGTTGTTCTTATCCAGCGTTGGTTGACTGGGGTGCATGTTTGTGAAACACTGTTTTTTTTGTTTTGTTTTTTGTTTTTTTGGTGGAAAGCAGAGAGAGGTCTTTGCTTCACTCTTTTTCATTCTTTTGAACCCTTTGCGTGCCAGAGAGGTATCCAGTGCATTCTGGCACTCAAAGGGTTAAGGTACGCAATATTGCGGAACAATGCATGTATAATTAAAGGGATAGTAATACTTTAAAATGTAAAAAAAAAATATGTTGTAGGGTTTATCCCCCTGAGTAAAACAAGAGTACTCCCACTGCTGAAAAGTGTTTCATTCAATAGTTATTTATGGTCCTGGGACCAGAGTTGTCCATAGGATCGTGTAGCAACAGCGCCACTGTACAATTTCAGGCCACTGTGATATTGCACTTAAAAAATTCAACTTTGAAAATGAATAACTTTTGAATGAAACACCTTTCAGCAGTGGGAGTACTCTTGTTTTAATCAGGGGGATAAACCCTACACCATTTATATATATATATATATATATATATATATATATATATATATATATATATATATATATATATATATATTTATATATATATATATATATATTTATATATATATATATTTATATTGTTTTTTTATTTTATTTTTTTAATTTATTTTTTTTTTTACATTTTAAGTATTACTATCCCTTTACAGGACATCCTGTTGCCCCCTCTCTTCAGCTTAACATGGGCAGAAAATCTGAATGGCCACTGTAAATCAGTTCTGTTTTGGGCTGGTCCTTCAAAAATTATATTTAACCCTTTAAGGACCACAGAGGTATGCAATAGCTTTGTAATGCATCGCTCACCCTGCTGGTCTTTAATGGGTTAAGTGGTATGGGATATCATGCTGATGTAAGCAGACATAATTTTGTTGATAGACTCCAGGGTTCCAAACCTTCCTCCTAACTTGTTTCTTCTTTAACCCCTTAAAAAGGAACTACCACACTTTAAAGTTTATGGCAAATAATTCCCCATCTGGCGACTAGCTGCTCAGTAGTGATAGTCGCCAGAATAATTACCTGGTTAATGAGAATGATACCCTGCTCCGTGGCTGACAGGCAGTAGAGAGCGCAGACATCTTTCCATAGTGATGGCTCCTAGCAACGCCTCCTAGAGGCGACTGGGACTGACAGCGCAGGCACGCAGACGTCACTATGGAAATATGTCTGCGCTGTTTCCTGGCTGTCAGCCCCGGAGCAGGGTCTCATTCTATTTAACCAGGTAATTATTCTGGTGACTAGCACTACTGAGCAGCTAGTCACCAGATGGGTAATTATTTACCATAAACTTTAACCCCTTAGTGACAGCCGCGTTCGTACGCGGCTGTCACCTTAACGCCCGAGGAACTTTTTTTTTTTTATAATAAGTCCGGAGTCTCCGAGCGGCGTGCAGCCGCATGGAGACGCGGACTTCCGTGACTTACCAGGTATGTCCTCTGTCACTGTGACAGTTTCTGCGGGACGTACCTGGTAAGTCATCTGTCGTTAAGGGGTTAAAATATGTAGTAGTTCCGCTTTAAGGACCGTGTGCCAACTATGACTGGTAACTGTCATAGCACATCACGTCCTCCGGGAGCGCTGTAAGTAAAAATGGGAACTGAATTTTACCTCTCCAAGGCTGGAGAGCGGGGTCTTTCCATCCCCAGTGTGGAACTCTGATACACGCAGCAGGTCGCGTGTACAGGTCCGTCAGAAAGTCCAAAGTGGTCTTTAAACATTTGACTTCCAGAGGGGTACAGAATACATTGCATTCCATACCACTCTGACACTCAAGGGGTTAAGGAAAGTCACTTCCCAGGACCCTGGTCATTAAGGGGTTAAAAATGTCTCTGCCGCCTCCCCCCCCCCTTTTGTTTTTAACCCTTTGCGTGCCAGAGGGTTACGGAACTCCTTGAAATTCATTGCCTCACAATGTGTTGGAGATCTAAGATTCAATTAAAAAACAAATGGTAACTTATTTCTCCCCTACGATACAGTTACTCGTCCCCAGGATTGCTCCTACTTTCGTTAGAGAGCAAGGCCTATAGTGACTATTGGGCCTGTCCAGATTAGGGGGTTGTTATTAAAGGGATAGTAATGTTTCATAATAAAAGCATCTCTAATTAATCATCATAGTATTTGGACCTTGGAGAGTGTTCTTTCAATACTGTCAGAGTTGTAGTTCAAGAGTAATTGAATGATAAAGTATCCCCCTCCCGCCCCTTTTACTGATGTAACACTGCTCAGCCAGATGAGAAGGGAGGTGCCCAGGTAGACTGCAGAGAGGGTCAATCTTCAATTAAGATAAGGGAAAAACCTGAAAAGCTTGTCAAGTTTGGCAGGGCTTTCATTGTTCTCATAGGAAGAAGATTGTCCCCTGCTGTTATCTGTCTGTTCTATGGACTGCATTCCACATCTGAGGGGAGGTGGCTTACACTAGGTAAAAGGGGCGGGAGGGGAACTTTATCATTCAATTACTCTTGTACTACAACTCTGACAGTAATGAAATAACACTCTCTATGGCTCAAATACTATGAAGATTAATTGGAAGCTTCTGTTTTTGTGAAACATTACTGTCCCTTTAAGAGGTACTGGGTAATCTTTTAAGTGGCGGGTATTTGTAGATCAGACCAGTCAGTTTGTGATTCATTGTGGGTTTTCAGTTGCTCAGTTCTTGTGTTCCCTCTGAGGAACTTTGGCTCTACCTGCTGTTTACACATTTGGTTCAGAGCGACCTTTGCACCCTAACGGCCTCAGAATAACAGGCCGAAGAGGTGTAAATAACCGTACTTTAGAAGTAGTCGTCTGTGCAAGAACCAAACTGAGACCATGTCATGTCTAACGGTTCAGTTATCGCTGTCTGGTGACATGGATATAATATGGGGGTTTGCGGTCAGTGGTACAGTTCAGGATAGATTATATCGTTCCTCCTAAAATTATACTTCAAGGTAACATGTACAGTAAGGGCCATATGCGGAAGGAAAAAAAGAGCAACTTTGGAGAAAATCTGCACCACAAGGGGAAAATATTTTGAGAATGTTTAACCTCTTGAATGCTAGATATCGCTGACGTTCAAGGGGTAGCAAAGGGTTAAAAATAAACCCTCTTAAAATAAATGCAGTATGATCACAACTTTGGGAACAGATTCCCCATGGCTTAAAACTCTCCCCCTTCCTCCTCTGTTAACCCTTAAAGGATCAGAAGAATGTGAGGCGCATTGCATAACACATCTGAACACCATTTTGTTTAGCCCTTTAAAGGGGTGTGCAGGTCATTTCAAAGCAATGTGTTGCACACTCCGATGGCACTCAAAGGGTAAACCCATTGAGAGACAGAGGGGTATCTAATACTTTGCAATGCATTGGATGCCCCTCTGGCACTCAAAGGGTTAAACAGGTTTGTTGTTGATTCGGGGAGAAATGCAGTTGACACTTTTATGGTCTGGAAGGAATTTCGTTCAACCTTTTCAGCGCTAAATGTGGAGTCCCAGTTGCTGGCACTTTAGCTTTCCAGGAGAAATGGATGTTGGTTAATTTAAAGGAGCAGTAAACTTTTTTTTTTTTTTTTTAAATGAAAACACATTTTATATAGCATTTCCTTCTGAATAAAACAAGGTCACTCCCATCGCTGCCTGGTTTGCTAACACACAACGTAGACCATTCAGATGAAGTATTTGTAACTACCGCGATCACGGCTCTGCTGAAGAGCCGCAGGAAGGTCTATGGACTGCGATCTCAGTCTGTAAGTTTGAAAGCTGACGTCAGCACAAGGGGAGCGAAGGAGGAACTTTGCAGACTGATATCTCCCAGAGCATAAAGGTTTGTTTGGGAGATTGAAAATGGCACAATTAATGTATTTTTAAAATAACTACTGAATTACATTTAAGTTTTCAAGTATTACTATCACTTTAAAATCTCTCGGAAATACTAGCTTCACTTACAATCTCTGTTCAGAACTGATGGCATCCAGTGTTCGTTTTGGGGAAACGATACCTGACAGACTGATGTGAGACAAATGGCGCTATACAAAGGAAACTGCAGATGTAATGCAAATATATATATAATATATAATGTTGCAGGGCTCAAAATTTCCACTAACCAATGGCGAGTGAAAATTTAGCCCTGGCGAGTAGAAATTCAGCCCTGGTGGGTATGTTATGTCTTGCATTGGCGAGTAACTTTTCAGGTCTGGCTAGTAGCAAAGGACTTCAAATTATAAGCCCTGTATAATATATAAATAATATGGATATACCTGGCTGCTGTAACAGGCAAACTGGATTCTGTAAATTAATGTGTTAATAGCTCTTTGAAACCTTTCAGTGCCAGAGGAGTATGCAGCGCATTGTAAAGCAATGCATTTTGTGCTCCTCTGGCACTCAAAGGGTTAAAGAAATGTTACCTTAGGAATAGGTGACTTTGTTTAGTAGAATAATTTATTTAGTCTTCCATCCTTGTCAGTACGTACCCATACCCTACACTATGGGTGAATGATCGGAGTCCCTCCAGCTGTTGTTCGACTACAATTCCCATCATCCCTAGCCAGCCAAAGTCTGTCTGTGGATGAAGGGAACTGTAGTCAAACAGCTGGAGGGCCTCATTTCAGCCGATCCATCTCTATACATTGTCCCTGTTCCTCACTTTAATCAACGCTAAATACACTTTGGAAGTGTTACCACCATAAACATTTTGCACTAATTCTACTTGTTTCTTTTATTTTTCAGATGTGCACCCCTAGTAACACGCCAGCCACTCCACCCAATTTCCCAGATGCTTTGGCCATGTTCTCTAAACTGCGCACCTCGGAGGGCCTGCAGAATAGCGGCAGCCCTGCAGCATCCAACGCTTGCTCGCCTCCTGGCAACTTCAACCCGTACTGGGCTTCTTCACCCCCTAACCAGCAGCCAGTGTGGCTCCCACCAGCCTCTCCCACCACACACCTGCACCACCATCACCATCCTCAACCTATGTGGCCCCCTACCTCACAGCCAGCGGGGGGTCCCCAGAAAGCCATGACCGCTATGGATGGGCAAAGATAAGACTGGGCACGAGTGAGGCACAGGTGAAGGGGGAGACTGGCATAGGCACTGCTCCCTTCTCTTTGCACCTCTCCCCTCCCCCAATTTTATGAACTAACTTAAAACTTTTTTTTTTTTTTTTTCCTCCCTCATTTCCCAGTCTCTAATTTTATTTTTATTTTATAAAAGAGGTTGGCTTTTTTTTTTTGTTTTTATGTTTTTTTTTCTTTTCTCCAGGGATGGAGATAAAGGGCGAAGAGGCGCGAGAGATTTGTTCGTCCACTTCCTCAAAATAAAAAATGTTTTTTTAAATATATAAGTATAATATATTAAGATGAATTTATGTAAGGTGCCGGAGGGGGGGGGGCGTTGTATTTGCGAAGATGCCCACAGACATGGAGGGTGTAACGTGTTCAGGATCTTCATAGGGAATCCGGAAAATGGATTCTTCATATGTTCTCACATCCCCTACCTCCTTCCTCTAATAGAGGAATACTGGATTTTTATCTCGACCTAGCAGCTCAAAAGTAAAAGGCATGCTGGGTGTGTTCATCAAGGTGTTGTTTAATCCACTACCCTGCCAATTAGAGGCATTAGAATTATCTGACTGGACGTTGGCTTCAACAATATCCACGGAGAGAGGGCAGGAGTCCTCACATAATTGATGGACATTGCCAACAATCACCAGCAGCCTAGTGCAACTCTTCTTGACTAAGCAGGGGAATCCGGCGCAGGGAGAAGAGGATGGTGGTGGGCTGGCAGTAACTTTACCCCAAGATGGGGACTGCAGCGGCTCTCTTTGGCCCACCTCTGCTTTGAGCTGTGATCCCATTTGGAGCTCAGAAATAATGCAAATCTTTTACTGTGTGTTTTCATGTTGACACAAAGACTGTTTGTGCCAGGCCCTGGAATTTGGAGGGGGCCACATCTGGATGCAGAAGACACTATGCTCTTCAGACGTAATTGTACAAGGGGTGGGCAACTGGACTACAGCTCCCACTAGACTTGGCAAGCAGCTGTTGGACCACAATTTTCCCATCATCCTCAGCTGGTTGTTGGTCAGCTGAGGATGATGGGAGTTACAAACCAACAACAGTGGGAGAACCACATCTTTTCCCACCTTTTAAACTATAACATAGGCTACCTCTATTTGGTAGCGTCTGACAAGTATTTTAGATTACAGTTGTCCCGTTTCCTCTTAATCAAAATGGATTTTTTTTTTTTTTTTTTTTTTTAAATTCACCTACAGCAATAAAAAGATCACCTTGTAGATCAGCGGCAGAGATTTTATTTGCCCTAAAACATTATCTGCCTAGCTGAGGTTCTTATGGTCACTTGCAGACCCACAAAATTCCGCTCTGCAAGAAACAGTAATGTAAGAACACAATCTCAAAGCTGATAAAAACTGCTTTCTCACCTGTTCTGTCATTTCTTACCTGTTGTATAACCGCAGACCTATTTAATGTTTTGGCTTGTTTTTTTTTCATCCGCAAAAGCTCTGTTTATACAAGCACTGGCTAATTCTCCTAATCGCCAACACAAAAATCTTCTATTATCCCAGATAGTGCTGTGTGTGTTATCCCAGGATAGACTGAGGGTTCCCTGTAACCTCCCTTTAGTTTGTAGGAAAGAAAGCGAGAGAAGAATCCATATATTAGCACCTCCCACTCGCCTTGACCCGGGTAGAAAATCCTCATGGCCACTATGGATCCGTTCCATGTGGCTTGCTTCCCCAAAAGCAAAATGTAACGAGACAGTCAACTTATTTTTGACTTAAAGGAATAGTAATAGATTGAAATAAGTGTCGCTCTGATTCATTCTACTATAGTATGGGTCGTACATCGCTTTTCATAAGTAGTGTATGACTTGTAGTTCAAAAGTAAATCCGTTTTAAAGTATCCCCCCTCCTGCCCCTTTTTCCTCTTGGATGCGCTCCCCCAGCCGGTCTGGACAGTGTGCAGGGAGTGACAATCTTTAGTGAGCGTAATAAAAATCCTACCCTCCTTCATCGGGGTGGGGGAGGGCAGGGTTTTCATTATTTTCACAGTAAGAAGATTGGCCCTCTCTGTGAGCTGTCCGGTCAAGCAACCAGATTCCACAGCTGCGGGGAGGCACATTGAAGAGGTTAAAGGGGGCGGGAGGGAGATACTTTAAAATTGATTTACTTTTGCACTACAAGTCACATACTACTTACATACAGTACTACAAGAACCATAATATAGGAGCATTAATCGGTGCTACATGTATTTCTATCCATTACTATCTCTTTAAAGTGATAGTAATGTTTCATAATAAAAGCAGCTGCAATTAATCTTCATAATATTTTGGCCATGGGGAGTGTTATTTCAATTCTGTCAGAGTTGTAGTTCATGAGTAGTTCAATGATAAAGTATCCCCCTCCCGCCCCTTTTACTGATGCAACACTGCTCACCTCAGAGCAGCAGGGTGGTGTCCAAGTGGATTGCAGAGGGGGACAATCTTCAGTTAACATAAGGGAAAAACCTGTCAATGGGGACAGGGCTTTCATTGTTCCCACAGTAAGAAGATTGTTCCTTGCTGTGATCTGTCTGGTCTGTGGACCAGATTCCACATCTGAGGGGAGACTGCTTACACTAGGTAAAAGGGGAGGGAGGGGGGGGATACTTTATCATTCAGTTCCTCTTGAACTACAACTCTGATAGTAGTGAAATAACTCTCTATGGCTCAAATACAATGAAGATGAAATGGAGCTGCTGTTTTTGTGAAACATTACTATCCCTTTAATATATTCTGCAAGCACAAGGTTTTGTTGTGTGTGTGTGTGTGTGTGTGTGTGTGTGTGTGTGTGTGTGTGTGTGTGTGTGTGTGTGTTTGTGTTTTTGTGGGTTTTTTTTTTGGGGGGGGGGTTAAATTTGCACTTTTAAGTTCCTGACAGGGAGATATCTCCCTGTGCTCCCAGAGAGTTTTCTGTCTGGTACTGAGAAAGCAGAGCGAGTGCAATAATGTAAAATAATAAAAAAAAAAAAATGCAGTGTAAAAACCAAAGTGAAACAATGTAGAAAAGCTGCCTCTACAGTAGAGGTTCTCAACCCATGCCCTAAGTGGCCACTAACAGGCCAGGACTTAGGAATTTCCCTGCTAGAACACAAGTGTGTTGATCAGAGGCTCAGTCGTATTGATTAACTCACCTGTGCTCTTAAAAGGAAATTCTCAAATCCTGGCCTGTTAGTAGCCACAGAGGGCACGGGTTGAGAACCACTGCTGTGTACAGCATGTGTGTGTATATAATATATATCTCAATCGGTGCTGCAGGGACACTGCAACATCACTATCCTGTTTTCCAAGTCCCCAACTGAAATATTGCTATAGACAGGCCCTGGGAGCTCAGTGTCTGGGTGATAAATGTAAAAATACATGAAAATAAATACATTTTAAATGAAAAGCATTCGTAATGTGGCTTTAAATATTATGTGCTTGCAGAATATAGAAAGTCAAAAAGGAGGTTGACTGTCTCTAACTAGTACTGCATAGTGTATCTTTGGGGCAAAAAGGATTCTGACTCTATAGTCTGTCAACTGAAGTTGCCTTAGGAAGGAAGGAAACCTTTGGTGGAGGCATTTGGCTCCTGAGAGAGCTATGCAGTAAGTTTGATATTAAAGTGGGGTATAAACCTTTCCTGTTTTGTGTTGTGGAGCCTATGCGTTATCATTTGTAAATCTGGATAGGTCTTGTTGCACAGGTGTTGTAGGATTACATAGGAACTGAAGAGTTTATCCCCATTTTTATCTCCTCTTGGTGCAGGGTGAGTCAGTTGCTGGACCTCCGGCTGTTGACCGAGTGGAGATGATTTGGGCATAGTAGTTCCCAAACCTGGACATTCTACAATTGACTACCCCTGCCTTAATGCATATCCTGCCCCCTACACGTCCACGTAATTGACTGACTAGTCCTTCCTTAACCTGTTATGGTTGATGTCAAGACCATCACGAGTGTCCGTACATTAAAGGGATAGTAATGTTTCACTGAAAAGCAGCTCTTGTAGTTCAAAAGTAATTGAATGATAAAGTATCCCCCCTCCCACCCCTTTTACCTAGTGTAAGCCACCTACCCTCAGATGTGGAATCTGGTCTCTTGACCGGACAGGTCACAGCAAGGGACAATCTTCTTACTGTGAGCATAAGGAAAACCCTGCCCCCATTTGACAGGTTTTTCCTTATGCTCACTGAAGATTGTCCCTCTCTGCAATCCATCCGGACAGTCTTGCTGCTCTGAGGTGAGCAGTGTCACATCAGTAAAAGGGGGGGGGGGGGGGGAAGGATAATCTAGCATTCAATTACTCTTGAACTACAACTCTGACAGTATTGAAATAACACTCTCCATGGCCCAAATACTAGGAAGATTAATTGGAGCTGCTTTTATTTTGAAACATTACTATCCCTTGAAGTGCTTGTAAAAGATACATTTTCTGCTGATTTTATAAATAAAAAAGTAAACTGAATTGGAAAGAGTCTGAGGTTGCACATCAGCGTAGAAAAGTTCAGACTTCCTGGCACAAGCGGATCAGATCTGCTTTCAAATTGCACACGATCCCTGATTTCTTTCCTCACAATTCAAGACAGAAATATATTGCTGTTTAATGACCACAGAAGGGGTTACAAATTGAGGTGAAGGAAAAAGAATGTATTATAAAGAGTATTGTTTAAAGAAGCAGCAGCGCTTCAATGAAAGTGTGTGGAGAGCATTACTTTAGAGACACCTGGCATTTGGGGGTTAACGATCACTGATCTCGTAGTGAATCTTTAACCTTCTAAGTGCCAGAGTGGTATCCAACGCATTTCAATTAAGTCATTACATGTGATATTTGCTTCCCTCTACCCCCTTTCCTTCAGGAAGCTGGGGGGACCAATTTTCCTTTGCACGCCTCACTTCCTGTTATGTGTCACTCAGTAGAGACCAGCCTCCTGACCAGGAAGGGAGGAGTGCAAAGTTAAATTGCTTCCCCCACCGCCCTTTAAAAAAAATGATATCTAAAGCTCTGGTTTGGAAACACTTATAGTTGTGAAAGTTAAAACTTAAAAGTGGAATTATAAACTAGGAATAAAAGATTTCCTTTCATAGGTTGGTGTCCTTCATACAGGTGACAGGTATATTTATATATTTTTGCCAATAGATGCCGTATTCTGATTATAGTGATCTCTGACGTCTGCCTCTAAGTCACACCTCCTCACAACAAACAGACTGCAGTAGCGCTGAATGGGTGCATAAAGGTCGATTGTCTCTGTCAAATTGTAAACTGAGGTCACAATAGACGTCAAATGAAAACAAATATATAGTCACCTGACTGCTGTTTGGAGGGTACCTACTTGGGTAAATCAACCTGTAACCTTTTAAATCACGTATTTTTAGGTTGTAATTCCCCTTTAATCCTTTGATTGCATTGCAAACACCTCTGGAACTCAAAGGGTTAACATTTCCGAGAGAGAGTCATGGGGGGGGGGCGCAAAATGACAGACTCTCCAGCTGGTAGTGGGCAGACAAGTGAGCTCTCATTGGCTGAAGTTTGATTTGAGTTGTAAGATGCCACATGTAGGTATGAGGGTGAATCTGTTGTACAGTGTAAAGACTGCTGTGTGCCAAATCCTCCTCTGGCACTTGAGATGGCATTTGCATGCAGTGGTGGATGAAATTTCTACCCATCCTCTCCTCAGGGTGGATGTTGTTGGGTTTGGAATCAGATTTATTATAAACCCATGATTTGAAGAGGTTTCTTTTCATTTTTAATTTAAAGAAAAAAAAAAATAATAAAAACAAACTTTTTTAACCCAATTTGAACACTGATTTTCTAAACGATGTATATGTCAAGTTGTGTATGTAGACTGTGTGGGGTGTATACGGATTTGTGAACTGTGTAAACTCATTGTGAGCTATGTACAGGTCAGATGTACAAACCAAATGTGGAGTCATTCCGTGAGCAAACAGACTGCATAATTAAAAATTCCCAATGATTTAAAGGGGTAGTAACGGATGTTTTTGTTTTTTTTTAAACAAATGTGCATCTTGTAGCTATTAAAAACAAGAGATTAAATGGTCCCAGTTTGAGACATAATCGTAGTTAAAGCCCCCCCCCCCCTTTTCGTTGACGTCAGCGCTCTGACTGACTGCAGGGGAATCCTGTCCCGGGACCAGCGGAGGCTCTTCAGCAGAGCGGAAATCGAGTTATTGGGAAAAAAAAAAATCCTTCACTGTAAGGGACTACAAAGTGTACTTGGTTTGGAGCGAAGGATTTCTTTTTCAATAACGTGATCTCTGCTCTGCTGAAGAGCCGTTTGCAAGCACACGTTGTAGACCGCTCCAGTGAAGGATTTCTCTTTCAATAACGTGATCTCTGCTCTGCTGAAGAGCCGTTTGCAAGCACACGTTGTAGACCGTTCCAGTGAAGGATTTCTTTTTCAATAATGCAATCTCTGCTCTACTGAAGAGCCTTCGCCGGTCCCGGATTCCCCTGCAGTCAGCTAGAGAGCTGATGTCAGGGAAAGCGGAGGGAGGGGGGAACTTTAACTCTGATTATCTCTCAAATTGGGACTGGGGTCATTTAATTTCTTTTTTTAATAGCTACAAGATGCACATTTGTAAAAATGATCTATTACTATCCCTTTAAACGAAGATTGTAACCCCTTGACCCTAGAGAGGTCTTCAACAAATCCTATGTAATAATTCGATAGAATGTTTGTCGGAAGCCGTCATGTGCAGTAGGGACTGCACGCGTTCGGCAGTCTCTACTGCGCATGATTGCATCGCCTGAGTGAGGCGACGCAAGACTGCATCACATGGAGCAGTGAGGGAGTGGCCTCTTAACCCTTTGAGTGCCAGAGGGGTACGCAACGCATTGCAAAGCAATGCGTTGCGTACCTCTCTGGCACTCAAAGGGTTAACATTACCCAGACCTTGGCCTGTCTACACAGGCTTTTACACGAGTTGTTTCTTAATGAGTCATTTATACGTATTGTGAGAACTACGAGAGATTGTGCATTTTTTTTTTCTTCTGGATAGGAAAATGGCCGTGTGGTTTAGGCCAATTTGACATTGGCTGCCGCAATCGGTTTCTAAGGCCCATTTCAATCAGTGGGAATTTTTATTTGTGTATACTGCTCAATGTGTCATGGCCAAAGATAGAAATGCAGCCGTTAGAGACAATGACTGTTAATTGTGAATACTGGTAGACATCCGCGGATATAACGGATGATAAAATCACCCTTTAACTGCCAGCGTGATGTGCAGTGTGTAGTTCTACTATATATATTGCACACACCTCTCTGCCACTTAACTCCTTTGAGTGCTATGTAGGTATATAGTGCATTGTAACATGTGTTGGATACCTTTCTGGCATTCAGTGGGTTAACCCTTTGAATGACAGAGGGGTGTGCAAAGAAATGCATTGCGCATCCCTCTGGCATTCCGACGGTTAAAGGAATTGAGAACAAAACTTACTGAAAATGGAAATTAACTGGTAGTGCAACAAATCCGTTTGTTTAGGGTTGAAAATGGTGAAGATGTGTAGTCAATCCCGTTCCAAGTCAGGAGGTGCATGTTCTTTCCGTTCACATTATGGTTCATTTAGGGTTAAAGGAACAGTGAACTTTTATTAACACACATTGAAGGGTTTTTCCTGTTGAGAAAACAAGAGTATACCGACTGCTGGGGGATGCTCAATCCAAACATTATTAAAAACCAAACTCGCACAATTGCCAACACACTTCAGTAGTCCCTTGCAATCACATTCAAACATGTTGCACAACCTATGTAGCTTATATTGTTGGTCCATATAGAATAAAACTGAACCAAAACAACATGCATAGTTTAAAAAAAAAAATTAAAATATCTGTTAAAAACAAATAATTCTGCGGCAAACCAAATAACTTTCGGAATGTCCAACTGATTTAAATGTCACTTTTAAAAGATTACACTGCGACTTCCTTCTGGAGCGACTGTGTGCTTAACCCCTTAACGACCCTTGACAGTCATAGTACATCATGGGTCGATCTGAGTTAACGACCCATGACGTACTATGACTGTCATGGAATGCCGGGCTCCCCCCACGGCTGCACGCTGTTCGGGGAGTTTGGAATCGGGGGGGGGGGGGGGGGGGACAAACTCTGTGGTCCTTAAGTGACTGCCGCGTGCCTGCTCAGTCGGTCGTTAAGGGGTTAACAGCTCTGTACTGCAGTTTTTCACTCTGCCTCTGTTCTCCTCCCTCGATCCAGCCTCCTCCAGTGACTGATGCTTTCTGCCTGTAAGCTGGAGCGGTCTCATTGGCCAGAGATCGCTCCAGCTTACATGCAGAAATCCTCAGTCATTGGAGGAGTCTGTATAGGGGCAGGGGAGAAAAGGAAGAGTGACAGACTGCAGCACAGAGCTTGTAACCACAGTCTGTCCGGAAGGAAGCCACAGGGTAATCTTTACACGTTTTAATTAGGGCAAAACAATTTTATTTACGAAAACCATTGTCAATACCATTTTCAATGTATTCGTTATATAAACTAACAGTGCGTACAAACATGTATAGGGGTGATAGATCCCATTTAACTAGTCTGAGTTTACCCAAAAATAGGATTTTAGTCTTACCTGTTAAATCCTTTTCACTTAGTCCATACAGGTCACTGGTACTCTGGAGGCGTAAGTCCCCTTTAATAGGCAGGAACAACTATGCAAATGATTTGCAAGGGGCGGAGCCTCCCCTCTTACTTAAGCCACCTTCTGGCCAGAGCCACTTTAGATTGATTTGAGACCCTAAAACTGACCTCAGGTAAGCAAAAAGAAAGACTCCTGTGAGCATGCCCGAACGGTCTCCCACTGGATGCCACAGGAGAGCCAAGACTGGTCCCTTGACAGGGTGGGAGACCAGTGACCTGTATGGACTAAGTGAAAAGGATTTAACAGGTAAGACTAAAATCCTATTTTCACTGTCGTCCAATACAGGTCACTGGTACTCTGGGATGTACAAACATTGAGCTGATCCAGAGGTGGGAAGTAAGGCAAGGACCAGGCGCGAAGCCCAAGTCACTAGAACTGCTATGACCCAGTTAATAACATAGCCCAAACTGTAAGTGTCAACGGACACCAACCAAGGGAAAATCCCTGAACTAACACAGCACACGAAACCAGAGCCAACCGGGCTCAACAGTAAGGAAGCACTAAGGATCACAGAGCGGAAGACCTACACAGGCAAGACCTCCAGGACCTTCCTTCCAAAACTGGCATCAGCCGAAGCCAGTACATCAACTCGATAGTGCTTAGAAAAAGTGTGCACAGAGGACCAAGTGGCCGCTCTGCACAGTTGATCAGCAGAAGCTTGATTCTTGTAGGCCCAAGAGGCCCCAATAGATCTGGTGGAATGGGCAGTCACCCGGAAGGGAACATGCTTATTCCTCAACTTGTAGGCTTCACGGATAGTAGCCTTAATCCAAGAGGCAATGGTAACTTTGGAAGCCGGTCTCCCTGCCCTAGGCCCCTCAGGAATGACGAATAGAGCGTCAGACTTCCTGATAGACTCGGTGCGATGAACATAAAACTTGAGGCAACGCACCACATCCAACAGATGGAGATCTCTTTCCTTGTCAGATGAAGGATTAGGGCAGAAAGAGGGAACCACAATCTCCTGATTGATGTGAAACTCGGACACAACCTTGGGTAAGAATTCCTTGGAAGTGCGAAGCACAGCCTTATCCTTGTGGAACACCAGGTAAGGAGGTTTACAAGACAAGGCCTGTAACTCTGCTACCCGGCGAACTGAAACAATAGCCAAAAGGAAGGCCATCTTCCAGGTCAAGAGACGTAATGGAATGGAAGCCAAGGATTCAAACGGTGGTCGCTGGAGAACTCCCAGCACCAAGTTGAGGTCCCACTGGGGAGCAGGACTCTTGAAGGCAGGTCGAACATGAGTCACACCTTGGAAGAAAACTTTCACATCAGGAAGGACAGCGATCCTTTCCTGGAAAAACACAGACAAGGCAGAAGTCTGAACTTTGAGGGAACTCAGACTGAGCCCCTTATCCACACCGTCCTGCAAGAAGGCCAGGACAGTGGGAAGATGGAATTCAAGGGATAACTTCTTATCAGAGCACCATGTCACAAAAGTTGACCATATGCGATGATAGATCTTGGAAGACACAGGCTTACGAGCACTGAGCATAGTCGACACCACAGAAGGAGAAAATCCTTTCTTTGCTAGAATCGAGGATTCAACCGCCATGCCATCAAATGGAGAGAGTGAACATCCTCCTTCCACAGATATCCCTGAAGAAGTAGGTCCGGACGGGCAGGAAGCGGGATCGGATCCGTCACTGACATGGCCATCAACTCCGGATACCAGGACTGGCGAGGCCAGTTTGGAGCAATCAGGATGACAGGACAACGCTCCCTCTTCAACTTCTGGATAACTCTGATCAATAGAGGAAGAGGAGGGAAGATGTAAGCCAGGGAGAAGTCCCAAGGGATCGACAAGGCATCCACTGCTAGAGCCAGGGAGTCCCTCAACCGGGAGCAAAACACCGGAACCTTCCTGTTGTGTCTGGTAGCCATCAGGTCCACCACAGGCATCCCCCACCGCTGTGTGAGCATGTGAAACACCTCTGGATGAAGAGCCCATTCGGTGTGATGACTGAGGAAGTCTGCCATGACGTTGTCCACGCCTGGGATATGAACTGCAGAGATGACAGGCACGTGATCTTCTGCCCAAGACAAAATATCCTTGACCTCCCACCAGGCGGAACCGCTTCTTGTGCCGCCTTGCCTGTTGATGTAAGCCACCGCCGTGGCGTTGTCGGACTCCACTCTGATCGGAAGACCGGTCAATTGAGACTCCCAGTGCTTCAGGGCAAGCCGGACAGCTCGAAGTTCCAGAACATTGATGGAGAGCATGGATTCCTCCAGACCCCATTTCCCCTGAGCACTGAAGCGACCCCAGACTGCACCCCAGCCCCGAAGGCTGGCATCCGTTGTGACTGTGGTCCAATGAGGAACTAGAAAGGATCTCCCTTTCAGGAGATGAGAGAGATCTAACCACCAGTGCAGACTCGACTCGACATGAGGAGGAAGAGAAACAGACAGATGTTGATGATCTGGATGATTCTTGCACGTCTGGATCACAAATCTCTGAAGTTCCCTGGAGTGGGCCATGGCAAATGGGACTGCTTCGATCGTGGAAATGAACTTCCCCACTAAAGACGACAACTTCGGTACTGAAATTTCGTCCATGTCCAGAATCCCAGCCACTCTGACGGCTATCTGGTGAGCCACGTCCTCTGGAAGAAACACCATGCATTGGCGAGTGTCGAACAGGAGACCCAGGAACAGAAGCCTCTGAGATGGAATCAAGTCCGACTTGTCCAGATTCAGGATCCAGCCATGACTGTTCAGGGTGTGCATGCACTTCTGTAATTGCTGACGGAGAAGCTCCGCTGAGGAGGCCTTCAGTAGGAGATCGTCCATGTAGGGGGTCACTCTGATCCCATCCTGATGGAGCACCGCTATCAAGGAGCCTAACACCCTCTGGAAGACCTGAGGGGCTGAAGTCAGCCCAAAGGGGAGCGCTGCAAACTGAAAGTGTCCCCTGTGGCAGGCAATCCTGAGATACCGCCTGCTCTCTGGATGAATAGGGATGTGAAGATAAGCATCCTGAAGGTCCAGGGAGGCGAGAAACTCCCCTGGAGACATTGCTGCAATCACAGAACGCAGAGATTCCTGGCGGAAGTGGGAAGTCACCACATAGGCATTGAGATCTTTGAGATCCAAAATGGGACGAGCTCCTCCGTCCTTTTTGGCTACCACAAACAGGTTGGAATAGAATCCTGAACCTGTGTCCCCTTGAGGAACCACCTCCAGGACCTCTTTGTCCAAGAGATCCTGAATAGCGTCGTCGAATAGACTCCTTTTTGTGGGTTCCTGAGAAGGACGAGTAAAATGGAACCGAAAAGGAGGAAGGGAAGAGAAAGGGATCCTGTATCCCTCTGACACCACCTGAAGAACCCATGGGTCCGCCACTGACTCCTCCCAAGTCCGGCGAAAGATGCGGAGACGACCGCCTACAGCCGGATGCGGACCCGGGTTCGGCGAGTAATGCCGAAGCAGTCTTGGAGGTCTTGGCCTTGGGGGCAACTTTGGGCTTCCAGGACTGTTTGGGCTTGGAGGAGGAGCGCGTAGCGGGAGGACCCGTCTGGGCCGAGGAGCGTGTCTCAGTCTGAAAGGAACGAAAGGACCGATTGCGTTTGGCTGGAAACCTTTTCTTAAAGACTGAGGGCAGAAGAGTACTTTTACCGCCAGTAGCCTCACTGATCATTTCTTTGAGTTCAGACCCAAAAAGCAAATTCCCCTGAAAGGGCAAGGAAAGCAAGGCAGACCAAATTTTCAGCCAAAGAGCGCGTCTAGCCACCACAGAAGAAGTGGAGGCCCTCGCCATCATGCGCACAGCATCAAAAGCAGCGTCAGCAACATAGTTCTGAGCTTCAGTGATATTAGCAAGGAGCTGCAACTGTTCAGATACTGGCGCATCCTGGCGAACTGCTTCAGTCAGTCGTTCAGTCCAGGCCGCAATGGCTCTATTAACCCAAGCCACAGCAAAGGTTGGGCGCATGGCAGTGCCAATGGAGGCAAAAATAGCTTTAAGAGAAAGCTCTAGCTTTTTATCTGTCCAATCCTGCAGGGCAGAGGCATCAGAGACAGCCAAGGCGGTAGACTTGGATAGTCTAGAAACAGGAGCATCCACCTTGGGAGGATGAACCCATTTTGCCAACTCAGCCTCAGGAAAGGGGCAAAGTTTAGCAAACTTTTTAGAGACAGAGGAAGATCTATCAGGATTCTTCCATGCCTCAGAGACCAGACGGGCAAGAGTAGGGTTAGTTGGAAAACAAACAACTGGTTTAGATGGCTTTTTCTGAAAAACATCAGTAGGATCATACGTGGATTCCTGAGTCAGAGGAAGGTTGAGCGTATTCAGAACCGCTCTGATCAGACCCTCAGCCGAGACTTCAGGGTCACACTCATAGGGGTCCCCAATGGACCTGTTAGATTCAATAACAGTACGTTCCTCAGCATCAGAATCCTGTAAGAGTTCTTCTTCAGAAGAATCAGTGACATCAGGAGCTCCCTGTGGCTTAGGCAGGGAGGTCCTGATGGTAGAGGGGGTCTGCCAGACCTGGAGAGCCCCCTGTATCTGAGAGGGAAAGAGTTGAAGCGTGGATCTGAGATCCCTAGTGGCAGCTTTAAACTCCCTCACCCAAGATGGCTCAATAGCGTGGCTGGAAAGCCCAGGGTTGCTATCTTGACCAGTACAATTAGGGCATAGATCCCCCACATTATCGGTAGACAGCCCAATGTGGCAAGAGGAGCAAAACGCCATGGGGGTAGCAGACCCCCCATCCTCCTTAGACTTGGGTTTAGCCCCTAGCTCCAGTGAAGTAGACATGCTCACAGCGTCAATATACCCCACTAATAACACTATCACCCAGAAGAAGTGTAAATGATTAAAGTTTCACCCCAGAAATGTCTAAATTCGGACTTATCTGGCCAGCGAAGGGTTAATCTGTTGAGGAGAGAGAAGGCTCGGTCCCTGCGTAGTGTACTCGCTTAGGAAAAGTACCACAAAATGGCGGCCGTCATGATAGCCAATCAGAAACGAGCGCGAACCAGGCGCTCATGGGAAATGTAGTTTTCCCTTACAAGTACCCCAAACAGTGCCCGAAGCCCCCCCTGAACACCCCACATACATAAAACACATTTCGGATGATAGAGCAGGAGCCTAGCATTAAAATGAGCCCTCTCTGAAGTTGCTGTGACAAGCGGTTCCAGAGATACGTCCCACACTGTGAATTCTCATAGAGAGTAAAGGAGCCCTTGCGGCTGAGCGGGAAAAAGCCGCGCTTAAAGGCGCGGAACACCATTTTTAACAAAGTTTGAGAAAACATTAAAAAGTGCCCAAACAAGTATGAAACACATAAGAAACATGAGTAAACGAATATCAAAGGCTCCAAAACCCAGAGAATACCACATAAATTGCATAATAACAGTAATAATGCAATAGAAACACCCTATGAGTGCTGGAGTGTATTGAAACTCCCAAATACAAGCCCATCAAAGGGACACTGTGGGGACAAGTGGACCTTCAGCACTCAATGGGTGACTCACCTTTCTTGCAGGACTTCTGTCTTCAGGTGACCATGATAAGGTGGGAAAGAACCAGAGGTAAATTCCCCAGTAGGGGAGCTGCTTAACACAAGCTGTCCCCTCTTCAGGGCATAAGGTCCACAGAAAATCCCTGGAAGCTGCACCAGCCACTTTAAAGAGGGCAATTCACAGCCATGGTCACCCTCCTAATGGTGGTATTCCATATTTGAATAAAAAAATAATAAAACACTAAGATGCATAGATGTTCTCTACCTGGTGTGCAAGGCACTCCAGGAACAAATCAATCTATGTGGCTCTGGCCAGAAGGTGGCTTAAGTAAGAGGGGAGGCTCCGCCCCTTGCAAATCATTTGCATAGTTGTTCCTGCCTATTAAAGGGGACTTACGCCTCCAGAGTACCAGTGACCTGTATTGGACGACAGTGAAACATACATTTGTGCCAGGCACAAAGTAACCAAGCTTCACTGCAGGTTAGAATCACTAGCATGGCAGAGAGAAAGGGGGTGCAGAGTGAAATGATGCCCTGTGTGAGTGGTAATGTAACAGGGGAGGAGGAGGGTGTAGTAAAGCGAAATTAGGTGTTGCTTCTCAATTTGAGTTGTGAGATTTTCAGCCAGTCTTTGCAGTAGGTGAGATTCACAAAGTGTTTGACACTAAGCAGAGCTTCACAGGGTCTGTTCCAGCTATGAAGAACTCCCCAAGCAACAACAGTAATAGGCTGGATTGTGTGACTAATCCCGCCTGGGTACCGGTTAGTCCAGAAGTAACCAACCTTTGGCTCTCTAGCTGTTGGGGCTACAATAATAATAATATAATAATAATCCTTTATTTATATAGCGCACACAGATTCCGCAGCACTTTACACTCATATTGGTTCCTGTCCCCATTGGGGCTCACAATCTAAATTCACCTATCAGTATGTTTTTTGGAGTGTGGGAGGAAACCGGAGTACCCGGAGGAAACCCCACGCAAACACAGTGAGAACATACAAACTCATTGCAGATGTTGTCCTTGGTGGGATTTGAACCCAGGACCCCAGCGCTGCAAGGCAACAGTGCTAACCACTGAGCCACTGTGCTGCCCCTACAACAGCTATCACCCCCATTCAGCCGTGGGCTTGTGTGTGGTTTCCAACTGCCGGGCAGCCAAAGGCCGCTCACCCCCTGGATTAAACGTTTGGGATCGGTCAGCTGGATTATCTCCGCTGCTTTCAAGTAGGGAAAACCGCATAGAAATCCTCAACATTTTTCTGCCTTCTCTTAAAAAGAGGGAATAATCTTCTGCGAAACATTAGGGGCCTGTGGGCAATATTTATAAAGGCAATAGCAGACTGGAGTTATTCTGGAGTAAACCAACTGCACCATAGGGGGCAAAGACAAATTCCTGTTAAAGTGGACTTTTAACCCATTACATCCTAGAGGTCTCCAATGCTTTGGGAAGCTATGCATTGGATACCTCTCTGGCATTTAAGGGGGTTTAAAAAGTTCTATTCAAATGCATGGTGATTTAGGAATTTTTATTTGTCCTCTATGGTGCAATTGGTTTACTCCGGAATAACTCCAGTTTCCTTTTATAAATATAGGCCTGTGTTCAAAAGAAAAGTGGTGTACTATAGGGCTAAAACAGACATGTGCAAGTTTGATCCTCAAAGGCCACGAACAGGCCAGGATTTAAAGGGACGGTAATGTCCCCGAAAAATCTTTATAGTTTTGTAGTGCTTAAAAAAATGAAACTATATGCAACAAATCCTGTTTCACACCGCTATGGTTTGAGAGATATTCGGTACTAAAGTCCCCCCCCCCCTTCTCCTGATGTCGGATGTAAAGCTTACAGCAGGAGATCTGTGTCAGCTGACACGAGGAGGCTCTTCAGCAGAGCCGGAATAGTGTTGTTTAAAGCTAATTACTTCAATGGAACAGCCTAAAAAAAGTGCTTGAAAACCAGGCACACTTTGTAGACCTTTCCAGTGAAGTAATTATTTCCCAATAACACGATTTCGGCTCTGCTGCTGGTTGGTTCCTGGACAGGATTCCCCTGCAATCAGCACAGTGCTGACATCAGGAGAAGGGGGGGGGGGGACTTTAGTGCTGAATATCTCTCAAACCATAGAGGTGTGAGAGAGAGAGGATTTGTTGCCTATAGTTTAATTTTTTTTAAGCACTACAAAACTATAAAGTTTTTTTTCTGGGACATTACTGTCCCTTTAAGTATTTCCCTGATTAAGCACAGGTGATTTGGTCAGTGGCTTTTTCAGTTTGATTGGCCCACCTGTTCTCAAACAGGGAAATCATTAAATCTAAGACTGTTGACGGCATTTGAGGACTGAACTTAGGAAAACCCTGCACCCCTAGACATGTTTTTCCTTATGCTCACTGAAGATTGTCCCTCTCTACGTTCCATCCAGACAGTCTTGCTGAGCAGTGTTACATCAGTAAAAAGGGCAGGAGGGGGATACTTTCTCATTCAATTACTCTAGAACTACAGCTCTGACAGTATTGAAATAACACTCTCCATGGCCCAAATACTATGAAGATTAATTGGAGATGCTTTTATTATGAAACATTACTATCCCTTTAAGGACCAGATGGGTGTTCAACATATTGCTTCAAAATCTGGAGCCACTCTCTGGTCTTTAAAAGGGTTTAACCCTTTGAGTGCCAGAGGGGTGCACACCGCATTGCAAAGCAATGCATTGTGCATCCCTCTGGCACTCAAAGGTTTAAGATGACCATGTGTAGAGTTTGTGGTCCTACTAGGAACTACCATGTCTGCATCCATTGACATGAAGTCCAGGGCTAATTGAAGATGGTATCTCTCAAAGGGGAGAGGAGCAACCCACCAGTATGTTCAATCTCGATTGCAGTTCTAATTAATTCATAAATCCTTAATATGGTACTCACACTTGCCCAGACATGTGCCGGTTGTAGTCCTTCAAAACACGTCTAAATAGGCATATACTGACACTTTTATTACTTGACATAATTTTAATATTAAATATTTGGTACTGTTTGTGGATTCAAATGTTTTTCATTATTTGTGGGAGATCCTTTGACCGTATCGGGGTGGTATCGTTTCCCCATTGGATCATTGCTGGTTGTCCCTACAACAGGACATGTCTTGGCAAGTGTGAGTACCATATTAAGGATTTGTGAATTAATGATGTGTGATCAAGATTGAACATACTGGTGGTTTGCGCTTCTTTTTGGCTCTTTGTTTCTTTGTCTTCCAAGGGTCCTGGAGGTCCACTTGGTTCGTTTTGGGAAGCAGCATCTGCCGACCGCATATTGAGGGACTGAGTGGGGGCAGTCAGAGTCCCTCATCTACATTACTGACCACTTTTAGTGGTCTGAAATAGTGTGAGTACCACAGTGAATTGGTGGAGGTCTTCATATCATTGATACTTAGGGTGACCACATTTCCATTCTGGGACATGTGGTCACCCTAGTCCCACAGCTGAGGCTTCCGCCAGCGCTGACCATCTTTCTGAGGCTGACACAGATTGAGTTCCCAGTGGGAACAGCCTCAGAAAGATGGTCAGCGCCGGCAGGAGCCTTAGCCGTGGGTCTCCCTTGCAGCACCAGTATACCTGCTCCACCCCAGCTATCTCACACGTACCAGTCCAGCCAGCTAATGAAATGTATTCGCTATATGGTCTTCATTGGCTGGCTCAGCCATCCAATGAGGACCATATAGCGAATACATTTCATTGGCTGGCTGGACTGGCGCATGTCGCTCAATTCCGGAACTCTTTGTTGTCCCGGTGGGGGGTGACCTGGGACACAAAACCCCCCCCCCCCAAATAAGGGACAGTCCCGGGCATTCCGGGACGTGTGGTCACCCTATTTATATTGCACTAGGAAGCGCCCTTATTTTTTTTTCTCCTTATTAGGATCTGTTAGTTTTCCTTCAAGGGTTCACTGGGAGGAGAAGTGAACACACACACACACGCACACAATAACTACTAGTGCACAGCGTTTCTCATTTGATTAGGCACACAGTGTACGTCACCTGGTGGACCTCTGCAGTGGTGAGTTTCGTTGCACCAAATTACTTAGGAAGCCACAACCCACTCCTGTGAAAATTGCCACCCCTGATTCACTGCATGCGGCTGGTCCTTGCCTCCCATGTGGCCCCAGGGCTGGGCGGACAGCAAAACAGAAACCACTTAGATTTTATATAGATATGTATATTGGAGTGGTGTGTGAAGGACTCGTACTGAACTTGGTTCATCTGTTCCAGGAACATGGACCTCATAATAATCCCCTGCGTACCTAATCTAGTTAAAATTATTATTCTCTAAAAACAATTTTTAATAATCATTGGATATTGTGTCCATGAAGTTAGGTATGATTCATTGTGGCCTGGCTCTAGGACTCCAAACTCCTCCTACTAAAGCCGTCCTTCCTAAGAAGACTTCAGTGGGTAAAGCTGACAGCAGGAGATCCGTGTCAGCCGACTAGAGGAGGCTCTTCAGCAGAACCGAAATTGCGTTATTTAAAAATAATTACTTCACTGGAAAGGTCTACAAAGTGTGCCTGGTTTGCAAGCACATTTTGTAGACCTTCCCAATGAAGTAATTATTTTTAAATAAACGATTTAGATTCTGCTGAAGAGCCTCCTCTAGTCGGCCGACACGGATCTCCTGCTGTCAGCTTTACAGCTGACATCAGGAGAAGGAGAGAGGGGGTAACTTTCAATGCCTATGTCTCTCAAACCATAGCTGTTTGATAGATGGGAAGTTGCTTCAAAATATTTTTTTTTTTTTTCCCAGCTACAAAATGTGAATAATTTTTTTATGGGCCATTACTGTCCCTTTAAAGTGGCTCTATCCTTCTGTAACAGCAGCTTTCAAAATTGCCAACATCTTGTGCTATCCATTTTTTTATTTTAACCCGTTAAGGACAGTGTGCAGTGTTATGACCAAGTGTTTTTTTTTTGCCTCAAGGACCAGTCAGAGCACGTCACGTATATTTTACTTACAGCGCTCCTCGGGGAGCTCTGTAAGTAAAAACGGGTCTGAAATTGACCACTCCAGGACTGGAGAAGTCTCTCTTTTCGACCCCAGCATGGCGTGCCGCTACGTGTAATAGGTCATGTGTACCGGTGAGTTGCAGAGAGGGACAATCTTCAATTAAGATAAGGGAAAAAGCTGAAAAACTTGTCAAGGGGGGACAGGGCTTTCATTGTTCTCATAGGAAGAAGATTGTCCCCTGCTGTTATCTGTCTGGTCTATGGACTGGATTCCACATCTGACAAGAGATGGCTTACACTAGGTAAAAGGGGCAGGAGGGGAAACTTTGCTTGTGAATATCTCTCAAACCATAAAGGTGTGAGAGATAAGACTTATATCATTCTTCATCTTCTTTTAATGCCTACAAAATAAAATAAAGTTAAAACGAAGTATTACTATCCCTTTAAGGGGTTAAACAATAATTTATGATATTAAGTTTTGATTTTTTTTCATACTATGGCCAGAATGTCCTATTAAAGGGATAGTAATACATAATTTTAACAAATGTTCGTCTTTTAACTATTAAGAAAAATAAATTAAATTCCCCCAGTGCCATCTCTCAAACCTTTATGGTTTGAGAGATAATCGTAATGAAAGTTCCCCTTTCACTGACGTCAGCGCTTTAGCTGACTGCGAGGGAATCCTGTCCCTGAACAAGCGGAGGCTCTTCAGCAGAGCCGAGATCTCGTTATTGAAAAAGAGATCCTTCACTGGAACAGTCTACAAAGTGATCTTGGTTTGCAAGCACACTTAGAAGACCGTTCCAGTGAAGGATTTCTTTTTCAGTAACCCGATTTCAGCTCTGCTGAAGAGCCTCCACTTGTTCAGGGACCGGATTCCCCCGCAGTCAGCTAGAGCGCTGACGTCAGGGAAAGGGGAGTAAGGGGGGAACTTTCAGTACGATTATCTCTCAAACCATAAAGGTTTGAGAGATGGCACTGGGAGCATTTTGATTTCTTTTTTTTTAATACCTACAAGATGAACATTTGTTAAAATTATGTATTACTATCCCTTTAATTTTGCCCTCGAGCCTTATTAAACGTCTCCAATCAGCCCTGGTTGTTGCGTCCAAGGAGGCGGGCAGGACAGTTGCTGGCAGGAAGCAGGAAGCGTGCATGAGCATGCTTAACCTTTTCAAGACCAGAGGGGTGTACAACAAACACATTGTGAAGTAAGAACTTCATTAGCATATAAAACTTCACTGAAACATGAATTAGCATATGTCATATCACTGAAAATGTTGAATTAGCATATGACAAGTCACTGGTAGTGTATGGGAACAGCAATTTGCATGCATTAGCATTTGGTAACGTAAATTTCTCCTTAACCGTATAACTGCTGGAATCTTGGCTAACATGACATATAGGTGGTTTTTAATGCAGTTTTCAATTATGCAAACTTGAATTAAAGGGATAGTAACGTCTTAATTACATAAAAAGTAAATTTGTAGAGCATAAACAAAGAAATACATTGGTGCTATTCCTATCTCTCAGACCTTTATGTTTTGAGAGATAGAGACAGCGTTCTAAAGTTCCCCTTCTCCTGACGTCGGCTGACAGCAGAGCCGCAATAGCGCAATTTAAAAAGAAATTCTTCATTGGAACGGCCTACAAGGTGTGCCTGGTTTGCAAGCACACTTTTTAGCCTGTTCCAAAGTAGTATTTATTTTTAAATTGTGCTATTGCGGCTCTGCTGAAGAGCCTCCTCGTGTCGGTCGACATGGATCTCCTTCTGTCAGCTTTACAGCTGACATCAGGGAGGGGGGAACTTTAGAACGCTCTAACTCTCAAACCATAAAGGTCTGAGAGATAGGAATAGCACCGATGGATTTCTTAATTTCTGCTGTACAATAGGACTTTATGTAATTAAGACATTACTATCCCTTTGAGTGTCGGAGCAGTGTCCACTGAATTGGTTTGCAATGCTTGGACACCTCTCCGGCACTCAGAGGGTGAAGCGGACCTACCACCCCTGTTAAAATTTAGACCAAATAATTACCCATCTGGCGACTAGCTGATCAATAGCGCTAGTTGCCAGAATTATTACCGCTTTAATGAGAGTTATACACTGCTCCCGTACTAACAGCCAGGAAACAGCGCAGACATCTTTCCATAGTGATGCCTGCGCTGTCAGTCCCTTTTGGAGCCGAACAGCTCCTAGCAATGCCCCCTAGAGCCGGCTGGGACTGACAGTGCAGACGTCACTATGGAAAGATGCCTGCGCTGTTTCCTACATGTCAGTCCGGGAACAGTGTTTAACTCTCAATAACGCGGTAATAATTCTGGTGACTAGCACTACTGAGCAGCTCGTCGCCAGATGGGTAGTTATTTGGGCCAAATTTTAACATGGGCAGCAGTTCCGCTTTAAAGAGTTATGATTACCAGGTGCAGTCATCGGTGTGAGGTCCTTTGGTCCTGCATGCAACTGTCATGTCCGCCTCCATGGATATGATATTCAGGGCTTATTTTTAGATGTTCTATTTTGAACAAGGGCCCAAAAAAAAATCATAGGGGCTAGAACAAGTGATGTGACATCATGTGGCTATAGAGAGCCAGAGTGGTAGGGACGGTGACGTGTGCAAAGAAAAGAGGAGCAACGAAGGAATCTACCTGCACAAAAGGGACAGATGAAAATTCCCATTGTTTTAAATTTAGCTTTTAAATGGAGTAGTAATGTCTGTATTGCAGCTCTGCTTCTTTTTTAACCCCTTAATGACCCATGAAGTAGATGTACATCACGGAATGGATGTCCCTAAAGGTCCAAGAACGTACATGTACGTCACGGAGTTCAGGGCTTCCTGCGCGGCTGCACGCTGTTCCTAGAGCCCTGAATCTGGATCATGAAAAAAAAAAAAAAAATGGTCCATGGTCCTTAAGTGCCAGATGCCTTAAGGGGTTAAGCTTTTTATAACACCTAGCTCTATGTTTAATTACCTACAGTTCTGTAGTTAAAAAAGATATTCAAACTAAAAGGATCCCCCTCCCACCCCTTCCCATCAGATCTGGAATCTGGTTGAGGAACTGGACGGATGCAGAGAGGGACAATCTTCAGTCCGTAAGGAAAACCCCGCCCACTGTGATGAATGAGGGAAGCATTTTCCTTTGCTTACTGAAGATAGTCCCTCGCTGCTCTCCATCCGGCCCACTCTTACAGGCAGCATGATGCAGGGAAAGGGGCAGGAGGGGAATCCTTTCAGCTTGAATATCTCTTGAACTACAGAACTGTAAGTAATTAAACAGTGTCATTTGTTATAAAAAAAAAAAATATATATAATAAACTTAAGAATCTGAGTTTCACTTTAATAGAGACGTTACTGTCCCTTTAACCCCGTCATGTTAGAAAGGTCTCTGCCTTGGAGACCTCTTGTTCCAGTTTGTGATCATTTTTATTTGTTCCTACTTGTGATTGGTTGACTCCATAATTGTTCCTCTTATGTCTTGTTAAATCTGGTTTAAGCAACGTTAGCCACTGGTTTCTGCCAGACTTCAAATCCCATGACCCGGTAGTCTGGCATCAGCTGCAAGGTCTCATCTTACCTGCCGACTGGCCTGTGGGGTCCTCTAGCCCAGAGGTTATCAACCCGCGCCCTCAGTGGCCACTAACAGGCCAGGACTTAGGAATTTCCCTGCTGGAACACAAGTGTGTTGATCAGAGGCTCAGTCGTATTGATTAACTCACCTGTGTTCTTAAAAGGAAATTCTCAGATCCTGGCCTGTTAGTAGCCACTGAGGGCACGGGTTGAGAACCACTGCTCTAGCCTATGTTACCACTCCCTACTTAGTAATTTCACTAGCTGTGTCATCCATTACCACTCAGGACTTGATGTTACCTAATGTTGGCCTATTTTAGCAGCGATTAACTCAGTTGAGAATAGAGATTGTTGATTGTGTTTCCTTTTCTGAGATGAGGAATCTGGATTCCTAAAACAGCAGCTTCACAGCGGATCTTTACATATTTATTTTAAATTTCTTAGTCACGTGCAACCCCTTTCTGTGTCCTTGGGTTCTGTTTTCCAGCGCATATACAAAACTTGCCATTTAATCTTTTGTGGGTCAGAGTGATGAGCAAGCAATTCTCTTTGCCCATCCCTCTGATACTCAAAACAATAAAGGATGAGTGAAGATTATGAGGCGGGAGGGGGAACCAAACTATCTCTGAGTACAACTAGGAGAATCTTTCACTGGGCAATTGATTTATTCAATAGTTATACAGTTAAACTGTGCTGGAGTGATGAGGCTGTTACTTTCATACTCTATGAAAAACTGTAGTCAGTGGCTCACTGCTTCCATAGAATGCAATATGAATCTATATGGTCATCAGATAAACACCAGGGGGGTGGGGGATTCACTAAGTGGTGATAAAGATATGATACAGTGGAGATAACTTCTCCAGTGATATCACTTCTCCAGTTCCTATGTTATAGAGTCTATACATTAAGACCTCCAAAGCTGAGGTGCATGGGATCCATAGAATAACATAGGACTTGGAGAAGTGATATCACTGGAGAAGTTATCTCTACTTTATCACCGCTTAGTGAATCTCCCCAGGTGGCACAGTTACCCCATAAAGACCAGTGGGCTCACCTCTCCTCTCTGGTCCTAAAAAGTTTAATGTAAACGAACAACAGTTTAAACTGTAATAACTTTGGAATAAAGCAATGCTAGAATGTATGATTTCTTATCATAATGAAGATTTATTACAGTGGTAGTCAAACGTTGTACCTTGTGCTTTCGGGGACTACAACTCCCATCATCCCTTCCCAGCTAATGGCTGGTTGGGGATGATGCAAGCTGATCCCCCACATTTTGGGGACTACAGTCGAGTGGCACCCTCGATTTACTGGTTCTTTACACTTTTTGTGTGCCCATGTGCTGCAATGACTTCACAATCCTGTCTGCAGCGGATAAGGTGTAAATCACATGACCGACTCATCGGCACATTGCTGGTTACAGGCCAGATCCATCCTGACTTCCAGGGTCTCCTGGTTCCGCGCTCGGACGTCTTCTGGGGA
>CM074727.1:19545814-19548314 GCA_037306005.1 Rhinophrynus dorsalis | reverse complement strand
CTCACAGTAAGAAGATTGTCCCTTGCTGTGAGTTGTCTCATCTGTGGACCAGATTCCACATTTGAGGTGAGCAGTGTTACATCAGTAAAAGGGGCGGGAGGGGGATACGTTATCATTCAATTACTCTTGAACTACAACTCTGACAGTATTGAAATAACACTCTCCATGGCCTAAATACTATTAAGATTAATTGGAGCTGCTGTTTTTATGAAACATTACTGTCCTTTTAAACAAAATCACTGTATCTACTGAATCGCATGAGTACTCCTTTTGAAGAGAAGATGGTGACGGTGCTGCTGGAAATAGAACAGAAGTTGGACAGCCCCCTCCCTTCCAAGCCTGAGGCATACCCTGGTATACCCAGGCAGTACAATGCCCCTGTCCGTCACAGGGAGAGAGGACTGCTTTTCTTACATGTTTTTGATGCAAAGTGACTCAATCTGTCACTATATTTAAATCGGCATCTTGGGAATGGATTTATTTCCCAGAAATCCAGTCATAACGGACAGGAACCTCTCTCTACTTGTGCCGGGTTGTACACTTCACACTATTTATTACCATACGTCCATACACAGAAAAATGTATAAACATATATACTGAAGCAGGGCCGGATTTACATTCCAGGCTCCCCGAGGCAAAGCAATCTGGGCACCCTTAGCTCCACCCATGGCCACACCCCACTCCTTACATGACCACACCACCAGTCTCATCACTGATTTCTGGCACACAATATAGATTTGGCACACAACAAGTAAGGACATAAAAGCTTTAACCACTTGGTTGCTAGAGTAATCTCCAACGCATTGCCTCCAATTTGTTGGAGATCTCACTAGCATCCAAGGGGTTAAATAATAGCCTGTAAAGGGGTGTATAAGCTTCTGCATGGATACAGAGATGGCTCTGGCCCCACCCATAATTCAGAATGTGGGTGTGGCCAACACAGCTGCGCCGCCCCTCAAAATTTGGAGCTGTAGGCAGGTGCCTAGTCTGCCTATTGGGAAATCCGGCCCTGTACTGAAGTGTAAACAATGTGAGTTTTATTGCCTTTATTGGGGACTTTTCCATATAGACTCCCCTGCTGCCGCTGGGGAAGATAAATGACACAATGCACGTGGGGGCGGGACTTAAGAAACATATAGATCTTGGAGGAATAGGCTAGGGAAGGAGATGAAGAGGGCGGGGAGTGGGCGGAACACACTGGAAGGAGGAGAAGTGGGCAGGGTTTTAGTAAAAACTCCCCACAGCTGGAAAATCAGCCACTGCCCCGGAGACCTGGTAATTAAAAACCGGAGAGTTCCCAGCTATGTTGTTTTTTTTTTGTTTTTTTTTAAAGTTTCAAATAAACTTTATTGGTGAAAAGAAGAATCAGTTCAGAGAAAAAAAGGCATCATGAAACAAGTCCACACATGGACCCATGGTACAGCTTAAGTTGATGCTTCAACAGAATTGTTTATGAACAAAGTCTTCTAATTTTTGTGTATTCTCTCTCTCTGGTGATGCACCTCTATACACACCACACAGTCTGATCTCCTAAACACAGGGACACCAGGGTGATACACTTATATACACACACCACACAGTCTGATCTCCTAAACACAGGGACACCAGGGTGATACACTTCTATACACACCACACAGTCTGATCTCCTAAACACAGGGACACCAGGGTGATACACTTCTATACACACCACACAGTCTGATCTCCTAAACACAGGGACACCAGGGTGATACACTTATATACACACCACACAGTCTGATCTCCTAAACACAGGGACACCAGGGTGATACACTTATATACACACCACACAGTCTGATCTCCTAAACACAGGGACACCGGGGTGATACACTTATATACACACCACACAGTCTGATGTCCTAAACACATGGTCACCAGGGTGATACACTTCTATACACACCACACAGTCTGATCTCCTAAACACAGGGACACCGGGGTGATACACTTATATACACACCACACAGTCTGATCTCCTAAACACAGGGACACCAGGGTGATATACTTATATACACACCACACAGTCTGATCTCCTAAACACAGGGACACCGGGGTGATACACTTCTATACACACCACACAGTCTGATCTCCTACACACATGGACACCAGGGTGATACACTTCTATACACACCACACAGCCTGATCTCCTAAACACAGGGACACCAGGGTGATACACTTATATACACACCACACAGTCTGATCTCCTAAACACAGGGACACCGGGGTGATACACTTCTATACACACCACACAGTCTGATCTCCTAAACACAGGGGCACCAGGGTGATACACTTATATACACACCACACAGTCTGATCTCCTAAACATAGGGACACCAGGGTGATACACTTATATACACACCACACAGTCTGATCTCCTAAACACAGGGACACCAGGGTGATACACTTATATACACACCACACAGTCTGATCTCCTAAACACAGGGACACCAGGGTGATACACTTCTATACACACCACACAGCCTGATCA